>JAOVYX010014944.1:0-29941 GCA_035668315.1 Drosera spatulata | reverse complement strand
CCTTTTAGCACGATTTATTTTAAAATCGTAACGTTATATATTCATCTCAAAACTCCCAAAATTCTCGGGTATTACACATGCACACCCCTATTTCACCCCCTCTCCTCTAGTCTGACAACAAGTTACCTTGGGACTTTCAATAACTATTATGCACGAGTAGTTCACTTGAATTCTATATCTAAAATTCAATGAAGTTCTTTCGCATTACTATGAATTTACTTGCACAGGCATAACGCCACATGTCGGCTGTGCTGGATGTCGGGGTGTTACAACGTTCCGTTCCTTTCCTTTTAGATGAAACTATTACAAGTGCATACTATATAAATCTTGGATCACTCCTCGCATTATCAATTAGTTTAGCCCAGTAGGTTTATCAAATCCAAAAAAGACATTCTTGCAAATAGATTTTTCAGAATTATAATGTTACTCCTCTATCCTAATTTACATACAATTTTTTTATTTTTTGTGTTATTCAACACACTATTTGAGCAGCTTTGTTTTTCATGTTATCGATATACGAAAACTATGTCGCACACCTAAGATTAAACTACATATTTAAACTATCATTAATATTTCACAAGAATTTGATAAAACTGATGTTTAATCGTTCAACGATATAAGTCAAAGTTCGCATCGATAGTGTGATTGTCAAAGGATTACATCTAAATTGAGACGGAGAAATACATCTTAGTTTTATTGGTCATCTTTATCAGTTAAGGATTTAATCTAAACCCTTTTTTTTTTATACTGGACACATCTACATCATGAGACATACTCTTTTTTTATTTGGATTTGTTATCTTCTACTCCCTTCGTCCCATATTAAATATTGTCTTTGTCCCATATTAATTGCAACATATACGTATATTGTACTATTCTATATGTATGAATACAAGTCTCATTTTCATATCAAATCACGTCTGATCGTTCCGCAACATATATTAGTTTAAAGTACGTCACTTACACAGTCATTGATATTCATGATAAATTTACAAAAAATAACGTTAAACGTCGTTACATGAGTGTCAAACTTTGCATCGATATGCATGCTAAGTCAAAATGTTTCAATATTTTCAGTCGAAGGGAGTACAACGCTTTTCTTTATGGGCCGTCCCAAAATATGTACGGCACATCTAATTTGATAAGGTTTTATTATAGAAAATATCAATTGTTACAGTACATTCCATTAAGGGCATTCACATCAGATACATTAAAATTTTTCTTATCTTTTTACTATTCAATACACCTAATTATATCCTATTTTATCAATAAAAATATTATATGCTACAGTAATATTCTATATTTAAAGATATTTTTTTTTCTTATTTTACAGTATCTACACATATTTCTACACACTTTTTCAACACCATATCACTTTTTTCATCTACATATTCTACTCTTTCATTTTTACAGCTTCTCTAAAATATTGGTTGTGATGTGAATGTTCTAACTGCACTCACAATTGGTACAGTAAAACCTATTATCACCACAAAGAATTGATTTTATAACCAAACCAATCAAAATTCAACTCATACATAAAATCTCGTATCGGATTAAAATTATGCATATAACTAGAATACTGTCCGTTACAAAAGAAATAATGAATTAATATGTAAACCAACTCAACTATAATTAATTGTATCTATTCCAATATAAAAATCAATTATAAACCCCAATTTATAAATAAGATAAAATTCTTATGTTATATTGAGATCGTTGTGGTTAGGTAGTTTAATAAATCAGAAAATTTATCTAGGATACAACTTTTTCAAAATATTACCCAAAACATACAATCCGGAAAAATAATTCCGATTTGATACAATTTGTATTTTGTCCAAAACAAACAGCCATCCGCGCAACCAAATTATTCAATTCATTAAATCTCAACCAAAACTCATCAAATTTGTTTCTAATCACTCCCATTTCATCTTACATACACAAATCAATCAATTTTCATCCATAAAACATCTCAAATCTTTCAATTTCATCTAAAATTCGGTTTCGATCGTTTTGAAAACCCTAGCTACACAATCATTGTTCCTTGATCGTTTTCAGTGATTGAAGACTCTAATATACTTATTTGGGTTAGAGTAATTTAGTTTTAGGGTTGGGTTTGATTGATTTTTGTGTTTTTTTTTTTATAAATAACAGGCGCACTGCGTCATTCATGAAAACAGTACGTCAGTTCAATGAAACAATGCGCCAATTTATTTTTATTTTTTTAAATTATGTTGGATATTATGTAATAATGTTTTCAATTTTATGAATATCATTTTATAAATTTTTGTTTTAATTGATTTTTTTGTGGTTTTTGGATTTGTTGTATTTGAACTGGCGCACTGTTTTGTTTTGTTCTAACGTCCTGTTTGAAACAGTGCGCCATTGTTTGTTTTATTTTTAAAAAAAATAATAATTTATGTTGGGTACCATATGATAACATTTTCAATTTTATGGATGTCATATTATAAATTTTTGTTTGTGTTTTTTTTTTTTATGGTTTTTTGTTTTGGGTTTTGGATTTGTTGGATTTGAACTAGCGCACTGTTTTGCTTTGTTCTGACGCACTGTTCACTTCAGTGAAACAGGGAGTCTGAATACTGTCAACGCTTAACAATGTCAAACAGTGCGCCAATATAACTAAACAGGACACCTGAATAAGTGTGTGTACTTTTTGGATCTTTTTTTTTTTAAAGAAAAAAACATGTTGTTTACTAAATAAGGATTTTTTTCAATTTTATTGGTATCAAGTTATAAATTTATATTTAACCATTCGTTTAATTTTGTGATTTTTTTAAAAAAACAACAGTCGCTCTGTTTGAATAACACTGGCGCCCTGTTTGAATGAAACAGTACGCCTATGTTATATAAACAGTACGTCTAAATATTTTGATCATGTAAACAAAACGAAGTATGTTTTTTTTACTTTGTTAATGAACGTTTGAATCAATTCACTTGAATTTATGCACGCAGTTATCTTGTTATCAAAGGACTGTAATTTTCTTTACAGAATTCGAATGAAAAAACCCTAATTAATCAATTTCATATTTTTTCATTGGATTTTGTTGTTGAGACAGTGTGGTATTCACGATTGATGAGTAGAATCGAATTCGAGTGAGGATTTCGATTTTTTTATTGGGTGTTAGGTTTCGACCTTTTGAAAAACCCTACCTACCAACTCATTACTCCTTGATCATTTTCAGTGATTGAAGACTCTAATCTACTTGTTTGGGTTATAGTAATTTAGTTTTAGGATGGGGTTCGATTGATTTTTGGGATTTTTTTTAAATAATAGGCGGACTGTTTCAAACAGTGCGTCAATTCAATGAAACAAAGCACCAGTGTGTTTTTTTTCAAAAAAAGAAAATTATGTTGGGTACTATGTAATAATATTTTCAATTTTATGGGTATCATGTTATAATTTTTTGTTTTTATTGATTTTTTATGGTTTTTTGTTTTGGTTAATGCATGCGCAATGTTTGAAACAGTACGTCTGTATTACGTAAATAGTGTGTTTGATTTTTTTTTATCATGTAAAAAAATCGAAGTGTATCCCCGATTTCTGTCATATTATTCCATAATCTGGCGTCTTGTTTCCGTTTGAATCGATGATCTGTTTCTTTGTGGCATTTCATCGAACTTCTTGCGGGTGTCATTCTTATAAGCTTACTATTCATATGCTACAGGTGTATCAAGGATTCATTTTGCAGGTGTTTGTGAGTTCGAAGATTCTTGTACAAGGATCTCCCCCTTCATATGCTCTCCATGTGTGGTTGTTTGTGAGTCTGGAGATCCTTTTACTTCTTTCCTATGACTTTCATATTTGTTGTGTGGTGGGTTGTGGAGATGGAGTAAGGTGGCGAGGAGGATGAATCCGATGAGGAAAGTGATGTCGTGTTCAGGCTGGGCTGAGACAAATTCAAATAGTAGTGGATGGGAATTATTTTTCGGTATTATATGTGCTGGGTATTTTTTTATTTTTATTTTTATAATTTTTGGGAATTCATTCTTAAGGAATAATGAATACTATAAGATATAATCATTCATTGTTTGTGTTAAATAAAATAAAAATTTATCCAAAAATATAAAAACTTGAAAAAAAATTCTAAAATCATAACGTGAAAAAATAATGTAAAAAACATATAGTTTTCTTAGGCATTCAGTATGAAAAAAGAAGTAAAGCGTCTGAGAATATAATTTTACTCAGGCGCTCTGTTTCTATGCAAAACAAAGCTCATGCTCTGTTTTATACAACAAGGTCGCTTTGCTTTACACAACAAAACCGTTCTGTTTTTAAAATTATAGTTTTTTGAAATTATTTTTATACATATAGATTTTTAGAATTATTTATAAACTGTTGTAATTGTAGGTAACTTATTTTGAATAAAATGATTGTACAAAAAATATTTTAGTTTTATTATTAATTTTATTTTTTTTGTTGCATGAAATATTTGTATATTGATATGAATTTATTTATTTTCTATCATCAAATAGTTGTAAATTTGATATTTTTAAGATTTTAATCACAACCGTCAACTCGAAATCAAAGAACAGTAAAAGAATTGGATAAAACTTCTATTAATTTCATTAAACATAAGTTACTTGATTGTCCTTTAATTTTTTTAAATACGATAATCCCGGTTTGTCCTTTAAATTAAAGGACAATAAAATATTATTTTATTTATTGTGTATCATCAAATAGTTATGATTTGTTTTTCAATTCCCTTTGATTTAGATTTAGATACATTTTGTTTGTAAAAATTTTATTTTTCATTAAAAATTTAGATTTATATTTAGATATTAGATAGATATTGTTTATTAAAAGTTTAAAATTTTAGATTTCACTCTTTTTAAAATTATTTTCAATAAAAATTTAATATTTTTTCCAACCAAAGAAGATATTAAGATAATATGAAAATAAATGTTTATATTATCCTCGATTGTATCGATCATCAGTAAGATAATCCTCAATGTTGAGTAAATCCATTTAGTCAAAGATCAAGTTTTTATTTCGTTTTGTCAAGATTTCACGTTTAAAAGTTTTCCTTTTCAGTTTTATCCTATTTATAAATATTATGTAAGAATAAAGTATTGCAAAATTATTTTATAAATGATTTTTTTATTTTCTTTTTTTCCCATTTTATAAATGTTTTGTTTAAGATTAAAGGATTAAAAAATTTATTCTGTGATAGTTTATATAATAGATTAGATTAGAAGATTGATTAGTATTTGATTTTATTTATAAATATATCTGTTTAATATTAGGGTGGATGGCGTCTCGCGGAACGCCGTGACATACCGTCCGAAGGTTTTGGACAATAGTATATATACTAGAATAATGACCTGTGCGCTGCACGATAGGAGATCATAATAAAAAAACAATAAATAAAGAATTAATATGTAAATTAATTCAACTATAATATATTATATCAACTTCAATATAAAAATCCATTATAAACCCCAATTTATAAATAAAATAAAATTCTTACATTATATAAAGATCATTGTGGTTAGGTGGTTTAATGAATAATGAATATTATATGACATAAACATTCATTCTTTGTGTTAATAAAAGAAATAATTATCCAAAAATATAAAAACGTGAAAAAAAAATCTAAAATCATACACGTGAAAAAATAATATTAAAAACATATAATTTGCTCAGGCGCTGTGTTTCTATTCAAAACAAAACGCCTGCTTTGTTTCATATAACATGGTCACTCTGGTTTTCACTACAAAGACATTCAATTTTTAAAGTTATAGTTTCTTGAAATTATTTTTTCGCATATAGGTTTTTAGAATTATTTCTAAACTTTTGTAATTGTAGGTAATTCATTGTGAATAAAATAATAGCAGAAAAATTATTTTAGTTTTATTATGAATTTTATTTTATTGATATGAATTGATATGAATTTATTTATTTTCTATCATCGAATAGTTATAAATTTGATACTTTTAAGACTTTAATCTCAACCATCAAGTCGTATCAAAGGACAATAAAATAATTGAATAAAAATTCTATTAGTTTCATTAAACATAAATTACTCGATTTTCCTTTAATTTTTTTTTAAATACGATATTACCCGGTTTGTCCTATAAAAAAATTACAAAAATTTACTCAAACATATAATTTTGGAAAATTAACTCCAAAAACATCAATGCGGGATTTTAAATCCTAAGACATACAATTTTAGCGTTTCTTTCTATTCCTTCCAATCTCATCTTCCTCCATCAAATCCACCACCGCGACATCATCTTCACCATCGCAATCTCTCCTCGGTCTCCTCGCACGATCCCTCCATCTCCGCTGTAGACGTCAGACTCAAGTCAAAGGAGTTTTTTGATGTTTTTGGAGAAAGTTAGTTCAACAGTAACTCTAATAACATCAGTTGATGATTACAAAGGTCGCCTGATGATTTTAGAGTTTTCAATTCTAATGATTTCTTATGGGATAGTGTTTTCGATATTGTTGGTAATTTGTCGTGGATGAAACTGTATTTGAGAATTTTTGATACTTTTGAAGATGATGTTGATGCTTTTTGTAATATTTTTTGTTTCCTTGTGATTGTCCAATTCATGCAGATGCTTTATGGGGTCTAACCTTGTGGATTTATATGCGAAATATGGACGGTAGGGGATGCAAGGAAGGTGTTCGATGAAATGTCGGAGAGGAACAATGTTGATCAAATATTAAACAATTTTGTTGTAAAGGTTTTGTGTTTTTTGACATTGTTTTCTTCATCATTAGAATATTTTTTTATAGTGTAGCATGTGTGAATAAAAATATTTTTTCCCTTCAAACGCTCTATTTTTTTCTTTAGGCGCTCTATATTTTTTCTTTATGCGCTCTTTTTTTTTGCTTCATACGCTCTGTTTTTTTTCCTTCAGGCGTTCTTTCTTTTTTTTTTTTTTTTTTGTTCAGGCGCTTTGTTTTTTCTTCTTCAGGCGTTTTGTTTTTTGTTTTTATTCACGCGCTCTATTTTTTTCTTCAGACGCTCTGTTTTTTTTCCTTCACGCGCTCTACTTTTTTTTCTTCAACCGCTTTGTTTTTTTTTTCTTCAGACGCTCTGTATTCTTTTGAACTAACGCTATGTTTTGGGATTCCGACGAGGTGGTTAGATTTCAACAAGGTGGCCAGATTTCGGCAATGACTCCAACGAGGCGGCCGGATTCCGACAATGTCTCCGACAAGGTGGTCGGATTCCGACGAGGATGGTCAGATTCCGAACAAGATTCCGACGACTGTGGTCGGATTTCGGTAAAAAAACCGACGACGGTTGGGTGATGATAGGGGTTGAAGTGGAGATGAAAATAAGGTTAGGGATTTAAATGATATTGATGAATTGTATGTTTTTGGAATTTAGATTCCTTAGGTATCTTTTTGATATTTTTTTTCATGTTTTTGTTGTTTTGGATAAAAACCCCAAAAAATTAATTGGGTAAAGATTTTATGAATATTTATTTAATATTAAACTATTAGAAAATTAATTTTGCAAAATATTTTTTAATTTTCTTTTCTTAATTTTATAAATATTTATTTAACATTCAAGTATCAAAATATTATTTTGTAGAAGATTTTTTCATTTTTGATTCTCTTATAAATCTTAAAATTGATGACGTCTAGCGGGACGCCATGACATACCGATGGAAGGCTTTGGCTAATAGTATATATGCTAGTTTGCTGCCCCGCACGTTGCGTTGGATGTTGTATTTTTTTTAATTACTCGATATGACATAACACTAATATGAATTTTAAAAAAATATATAATCTCTAA
Organism: Drosera spatulata; assembly: GCA_035668315.1. Classification (NCBI taxonomy): domain Eukaryota; kingdom Viridiplantae; phylum Streptophyta; class Magnoliopsida; order Caryophyllales; family Droseraceae; genus Drosera; species Drosera spatulata. Next base: position 22,170 of record JAOVYX010014944.1, on the reverse strand, counting down.
ATTGTTCTTATTGAATAGAAATACATATTTATGAAAAAATGTCAAACTCTAAATAACATTAAAAATTTTGAAAACAAAATTTGGTCACGATGAATACTATTATCTTGAGAAAGAAATCGAGAAAGTATTGTAAGCCGTGTTGGCTCCTCCTTAAGCTTGTTTTTTCAACGGTTGTTCTGCTTCAACTTCGTTGTGGCGTTTTATTTTACGATGAAATATAATAGACGTAGAGTTCTTGTCTGACTGTAAATGTATTGATATACAGGAATCGTCTTGACTTTCTTTAAGATATTCTTTCTGTTGTATTTTGTCATCTTCTACTTTCACTCTGATGTTTTTTGTTGCTTCATTGCTTTGTTCTTCCATGTCGTATATCTTACTGACAGTGTACTCTCCTGGGTTTTTCATGTTGTAGTCTGTTATCTTGATTTGAAAAATTAATCTCTGACCCACTATCCTCTTGTTCAATTCTGGTGTTGTTGAAATTCCTGCAAACTATTTCATAATCGGTATTATTATGTTTTTTTTTTGAATAATTGATGTTCTAAATATATTTAATTTAAAACTATTTTTTCTATTTTGAACTCGTACCTCTTTATTGTCTACTAGTAATTGAATCGCTGAGATATCCACCAGTTGTTCGCCTTCTCTTTCGAACAGGACCACTGTGGTGTTTGCTGTGTTGTCTTTGATCTCCACAATTATTTTGTACCTGCTCAATTATATTCATTGTTAGTACATTATGTACCAGAGAGATACATATTCGATAACTTTGTTTTGCATATTATGATGATTTCTTATCTTTTAGTGTATTTCTGATTTGAGCAATTAGCGCAAGTCATGATACTTCTCATTTGTTTCATTTGTTTAACGACACTTCGCACAAGCATTATAGGACCACAGAAAATCATCATAGACCTCAGTAATGGTAGCATCGCACGTGCAGAAAAAATTTTCCTGTTTAGAAAGTGATTTGTTACGACATCAAATAATAGTTTAAATTAACACGAAGACTAAAATTTTATAATTTCTAGAATTTTTTTCTCATCTTATTTTGATGAGTATAATCTAAAATTTCCGCAATAGTTAACTTGTTTTTGGTTTTGAGTTGTTCTAATATTTCTTCAATTTGAAATTATTTCTTTTGCAACAACACTTGTTTGCCTCCAATATTCTCATTCGATGATTACAGCTTTCTCGTTTCTTCGATATTGGGATTGATGAAGAACATTGTTATTTGTGTTGTGGAGAGGTAATCTCGTCCTGCATTGAATTATGTCAGTGTTGTACTTATGATATTACAATGGTAATTCACTCAAATGAATATTAAGATTATCTTCATGATCGTAACTCTGAATACAGAAGAGAATGAAAAGAGCCCTTTCATGACTCAAGGGCCAGTCATTTCAGGTCAAAGACCCACTTTAAGACTCATTCCTAAAAAAGATTCACTGCCACTGTAGCGTAGACCTAAATCTAACTCATCAGGTGCAGCAGGCAATCCTGGATAGTCCAAAATTTTAACTTGGCTTGAGCAATGAAGAGAGCACAGAATAAGTCCTCTAGCCCTCTTGGCTTCAATACATAAGCGTATAAAAAAAATTCGACATCTTCAGCAAACATTCCCACGGGGAAGCTAATCTAAGAATAATTATTCTAAAATAATGAACCACCACTACCTCCATTTTAGAAAATTGTTTTACAGCTCTTTTAGATTACCAAAAAGATACATAAGGAATCTAAATTTCAAAAACATATAATTTATCAATCTCATTTAAATCTTTAATCTTATTTTCATCTCCACCTCAACCTTATTTAAATCTTGACCAAAATCCGGCCATCGTCGTCGGAATACGACCACTTTGTCGGAGATCTCGCCGGAATTCGACCACCTCGTCGGACACGTTGTCAGAATCCGGCCGTCTGGTCAAAATCCCAAAATAAAACGTCAGTTCAAAAGAAAACAGAACGCCTGAAGAAAAAAAACAGAGCGTCAGAAGGAAAAAAACAGAACGTCTGAAGAAAAAAAAACACAAAACGCCTGAAGAAAAAAAATAGAGCGTCTGAAGAAAAAAAACAGAGCGCCTGAAGAAAAAAAAGACAGAGCGCCTGAAGAAAAAAAACACAGAGCGCCTGAAGGAAAAAACAGTGTCTGAAGAAAAAAAAGAGCGCATGAAGAAAAAAAACAGAGCATATGAAGGGAAAAAAACATTTTTATTCACACATACTACACTATAAAAAAATATTCTAATGATAAAGAAAACAATGCCAAAAAAACACAAAACCTTTACAACAAAATCGTTTAACATTTGATCAACATTGTTCGTCTTCGACATTTTATCGAACGCCTTCCTTGCATCCTTCACTGTCCACATTTCGCATATAAATCCATAAGCCCAATCCCCGTAAACCATCTCAATGAATTGATCGATCACAAGGAAACAAAAAATATTACAAAAAACATCAACATCATCTTCAAAAGTACCAAAAATTCTCAAACACAGTTTTTTCCAAGATGAAACACCAACAATATCAAAAGCACTGTCCTATAAGAAATCACTTAAATTAACAACTCTAAAATCATCAACCGACCTTCGTAATCATCAATTGATAACTGATATTATCAGAGTCATTGTTGAATTGACTTTCTCCAAAGACACCAAAGAGCTCCTTTGACTTGGGTGATGGAGAGATCATGCAAGAAGACAGAGGAGAGATTGCGATGGTGAAGATGATGTCGCGGTGGTGGTGGGCAGAGGCGAATGTGGATTTGATGGAGGAAGATGAGATTGTGGAAGGAGGAGAGAAAAACGTTAAAATTGTATGTTTTAGGAATTAAAATCCCGCATTGATGTTTTTGAAATTAATTTTCCAAAACTATATGTTTGGATAATTTTCTGTATAATATAAATAGTGATAGAGTAGTATTTGATGCAAATCATCTTATTTGTTAAAGATTTTATAAATTAAATATTATTAAAATTATAATCTAATATTAAAAGTATATTTGATAAAATATTTGAATTATATCTTTATCTCTGAATATATGGACGGATCAATAAATTTTATTGATAAATCTTTTTCTTTTAATTTGATTACTAATTGTATTATGTTTTAATTTATTACAAATATTTAATTAGAATGATCTATTTGTATAGCATATAGAATATATTCACTTGGTAAAAAAAAACTAAATATAAAAATATCCAATCTTAAGAAAACTATTCACAAAACTTATCCACTTGATAAAAAAATATTAAATCTAAAAATATCGACCTTATTCATTTGGTAAAAAAAAAACTAAATCTATAAATATCCGATCAAGTTACAACTTTAATCATTTTTGCTTAGTATATAACAGATATGTAAGTTTAGGGGTGTTTAATTAGAATCAACGATTAAGATTAAAACATTGTGATAAATGTGTTTTGAAATTTAGACCAATTTGATGATGACGAGCCCCTTAATTATTGAAATCTTATCTCAAAATATATCTCCACAATACGACTTAATCTTAACCGATGTTTTTAACCTATACATGCCTCTATGTACGTCACCCTCACATGATTCTCCCCTCAAATCTTTACAACCCACATTATGGTCGATTTATGCAGGTATGCTTAAGTGCTTAGGAGGCAATAGGCTCCAATAGACTCAGTTTAGGTTTAAGGCTTGTTTTATAAAAGGAGGAATGTGAGGCTATGTCAACCTGTATTTGTTACGGTCCTCATAAATTTAAACTCTAACAGTTACTTTTTAAAAAAAAATTAGAAATTAAAAATTTAAACAATTATCACTTCATAAAAATTTTAGAATTTAAAATTTTAAAAATAATTTGATTTAAAAAAGATTATGAATGCGACTGTGATCTATAAATTGAAATTATTGTAACCCCTCCCCCCTTATAAAAAGTGACAGTTAAGGCCTGAAATTTCTTACATTTAAGGAGAAAACGAATATAGAGCCCAAAGAGTGAAAAATTTTCAAACTCGTGGCAATAATATCCATAACGTCACTTTGAGTGCGTCAAGAGTAAACACAGAGAATCGATTCCCCGAGGAAAGAAATCGCAATTCCCAACCAAATCAAAAACAACACCATCACCACCACAATCACGTGAACCTGCTCTATAAATCAAACCTTCTTTTTCCCCTCCCTCGACTCCGTCGCAAACCATCCACCGCACCACATCGATCCACCATGTCCTCGATCGGCTACACATCGATCCACGGCGTCAAGATCTGGAAATCCACTTCACAATCCAAACTATCCGACCTCGAAGTCTTCACCAAATGGACCAAGTACTCCTCCCCGCCGGCCTCGATCCCCTGGACCTTTGCTTCGGGGAACGAGACGATGTACATGGTCAAGGGGAGAGTTAGGGTTAGGGTTTTGTCTGAGGAGGGGAAGGATGGGCAAGGTGAAGGGGAAGAGTTCGAGATTGGGAAGGGAGATCTGGTGGAGTTTCCGATGGGGATGAGGATTGAGTTTGTTGTTGTGGAGGAGATCGAGAAGTATTTTACGGTCCAGAAGAAGTGATTGGGATTGGGGACGATGGCGAGTCCGTGTTTGGCATCACTTCTTGTTCCGTATGAATCTCGAGATTATGTAACAGAACATGTAACCATCTATGACAAGTTAACGAGTTAGTATATGCTCTTTGGCTTTTGGCTAGATCTGTTGGTTTTGTTTTATATGTTTGGATAGTTTTCTTGATTATGCATTTGAAGAGATTATCAATGTGAGCTCTGAAGTCTAGTGGATATAAATTAGTGTGGATAGATATGAGATGTTCGAATCCAAAGTTTGCGTTGTAACACAATTTAGCGGCCAAGCTGTGCTTTGATAGCACCAACGGGCAGCGCTAGCGGCAACAAATAACGATAACAATCATAGTCAGAGGTTAAATCAAGTTCAGTATAATGCTAAGTTTATTCTGCGATCTCCCAAGAAGGATCCTAAACTAAAGCTCATTTTTTTGCCTATAATTTCTGCGAAGACCAAGATGTACTTAAATCAGTTTGCCAAACCTCAGTTCATACTAAGAGGTCCACAATAATATTTGCATCGAATTCTTACCTTTATGCGAATGTTCTATGGGAGGCGCGAAGTATGCAATGGCCTAATCCATATCAAGTCTTACATTTGAACTCATAATCATATAGAGTTATACTCACACTTTCTCAGATATCATTCTATCGATTAACCCTCGTAAATGCTCGAATAAATAACACTGTCCCTCTCAATAAAATTACAGTATCTTGTAATATGCTACAGTGTACTATACTCAAGGTGTCTATTGCTGTTCGATTGTTTCATAAGTATTATACAATACAATAATTTAGTTCTCTTACTACGTGATGGCAATCGCCACTTACATTACAATTCATATTATATACGAACTTTGTGTAAAATGATGTTTGATTCATTTCATTAAACAAAATCAACTTTAAACAACTTCCTGGCAATACTTCGGTGTAGATGTCACTATACTCACTGTAGCATCCTGAACAAAGCAGGAGATGCCCACAGGATAATCAATTTTTCAATAGAAATCCTACTACACAAATGAGTGACTGTAACAATCCCAATGATAGGGGATTTTTTTCTTAAATAGATCCTTTTATAAACAAAATTTCCGAAATAGAATAATAAAGAATTTAATTATCAAAGTACGTCTTTTTTCAAATTTTAGTGAGAAAACGCGCCCCTGCAACTTTCCCATGAGAAGGCGCAGCGCCTTTAACGTAATCCTTTTTTTTTTTTTTTTTTTTGCTCTATTTGCTCTAGTTTTGTCCTAGTTTTATCCTAATTTTGTATTGCAATTTTGATCTATTAATATAACATAGATGATGGCATTGATATAATTAAAATAGAGAATATGGAGCACGCGGTGCCACCATGCCCTACAAAAAATGGTACCAGGAAAATTCTACCATGTCATTTCAAGAACATGTGTGGGACGAACCATGCTACAAAAGAAAACACCGTTTCTTTCTTTTACGGCCAAGATCGTTTCTGCATTATTCTGATTAAAATAAACATATTTTTTGTTCATTATAAATACCTTAAACATACAGAAAGTCTTACAGATGATAGGACATTGATAATATAAGAGACAACACAACCTAATTAAATAATGCAACAACTTTTGAAGATTTTACTTAAACCAATTCATATCTACAAACTAAGAATGTTGGATTTGTTCCGTCTTTTATGTTCTTTTGAAGCATTTCTCCCAATACCTTGTCTGTCATAATCCTTTGATACTTTCAACGATTTGTGCTGGTATCTTTATAGACGTAAGAGATCACCGGATCTGGACATGTAATTTTCCATGCTGTGGGATCATTCCCCAGGAAAGGAATGCAATTCTTTATGAATTGAAGAGACTCATATACACTTAATGTTAGATAAGTCAGTTTACCATCATATACCAACCAGTCAGGTGTTGCGTCTCTCGGTGCCGTGCTTTGTTCTCCTCTGTAATAGAGATGAATAACGACTTTCTAAGAGTTCGTACCTGAGCTCGAAGCTTCCTAGTTGGTTGTGTAATTCGTCTCAGGCGATGCAGGAGCTTCGCGATTGTTGACGTTGGTCTCATATATTTTTACGACCATGCAATGCCAAGTTGAGTACTGATCGTCCGTAATCTTATACGGTCTGAAATCTCTAGCTCCAATTTGTGGATGGCATGCATTGACAATTTTTCTTCCGAATCTTGATCTTCGGTCCATCTCTGCCCTCTTGTAGTTGCCATGGGTAGCATAAAGTTCGACCAGTTGACTCATAGAATGACAATAACGAAGAAGACAGGACCAGTTTTTTTTTAGAATCGATCTGAATGTAATTCAGACCGAGAGAATTCTCGTTCGCGTACATGATTTTCATTTTGGAGTTCATTTTGAACGCGTCATCCTCCGCTCGAATCCTGGCCACCAATTGGATGCAAGAGTTCTTTAGTAGCGAATCTCAAATATTCTTAATTGTCCATCAAGCCATGAGATTTCTCTCGTGGTCAGATCGGACAACCAAGTCCCTCCGACGTATAGTTTAATCTCTATCTTTATGAAGCCCATATTTTTGTAAAATGAGGATTGAGTTTGATGAAAAGGTTGGAAAGGTAGTAGAGTATTGAGCTTGTGTTGATGAATGATGAGATGAAGATAGAAATGGATGAGTCAAAACCGTTTTATAGAGGTTAGAAGATGAATGGTAGCTGTTTAATAATAGATATTGAATGCTAGTTGTTGAGGGTTGAATGCTAGGTGAATAGTAGGTTATCCCAATTAATGACGGATGATAAAAGCTGATAAAAGTTGATAAAAGTGGATAAAAACCGATAAAATTCGATAAAAGATGCTAGTCAAAGCATCCAATGTGCCAATAAAAGCATCCTATGTGCCAATAAAAGCATCCTATGTGCTAATAAACGCATCTTATGCTATTAAAAACATATCATGTGTTAATAAAAGCATCACATGTGCTAATAAAAATATCTCATGTGATAAAAAGCTGATAAAAGATGATAAAACTTGATAGAAGCTTAGTTGGTTCAACCATGTGCTAGTAAATGTTAAGAACTTAGGAAAAGTCGAATATGAGTTTATGTAGTGATACTGTGACATTTAATCAAAGCCTAATCAATTTATGTTAAGAACTTTTGAGTACTTATGGATTTAATATGGTGAATCTAAGACTTCGATTATGTTTCGAGTACATGATAACATAAAGATGTAGTTGCTCGATAGATAGAATGAAAACGATAAATAAAACGATAGAGATACGTAGAGGTGATACATGAAACGATAATACATAAGACATAATACATGACGGTCTTAATACATAATATCGGATTACATATTATAAATTCAACGAGTAGATGTTAATATCCCACACCTACGTGCTTTCGTCTCTTCCTCACCAATCACCTCAGCATATATCTTCAAACTTACATATATCTTCAAACATTCTATAGGCCGTCTAAGGACAGATATAGCATCGTACAGTTCCTCCTCTGTCGTTAATGGCATCAAGCCAACCCATAATGTTTCAGCATCACACCTTTTATACCATAATCTCACAAAGACAAGAGTTTCATCTCCTGTCTTAGAGGATAATAAACGCTGATGATAGTCATAGATATCTTTCATTGACAAAAAAAAAGGATCCACAGGTGGTCTCCAATATTTTCATCCTTCAACGTACTGAATTGGGTCCCATATGAACCTTTCACCATAATGCAACTTGATGTACAAATTGAAATTAGAAGATGCATTCGAGATGCCTTGTCTAAAAGTGAGTAGGTTTTGTAGGAGTGAGTAATGTATTTGAGTAAAAGGGGCGAAAGGATTTGGGTTTGTAGAAGCATTTTATGATATATTATATTTATAGAGTTACAAACAAATCTTATCCGTCCGAACTAGGTTTCATCTATAAGTGTTCATCTTGACCGTTGATGCATCTTTTTGAATGTTGGTTTGACAAAGAAACAAATCATGTCCGCTCGATCTAGGTTTCATTTATAAGTGTTCATCTTGATCGTTGATGTATCTTTTCGAATGTTGGTTTGACAAAGAAACAAATTGTCCGTCCGATCTAGGTATCATTTATAAGTGTTCATCTTGACCGTTGATGCATCTTTTTGAATGTTGGTTTGACAAAGAAACAAATCCTAACCATATGAACCGTTGATGTATCTTTTTGAATGTTACTTTTACCACAAAACAAATCCTGACCGTCCGAGTATTTGAGAACATACTAGTGTACATGATCGATAAATAGAATGAAAACTATAACTAAAATGATTAGGATACGTATAGATGACACACAATCGATAATACATGATCAATAAATAGAATGAAAACTATAACTAAAACATACTGGTGTACATGATCGATAATACATAAGTCATAATACATGAAATAAAACTCCGATACTATATAATACAGGATACAAAATGAAGAATAGAAACTGTAAAATCTGAACTACATAATACATGAGTAGAAAGTCTAAATAACTCGAATATCTCAACTATATAACCCAAAAATAACAAATACAGTACAAAAAGAAAATCCAATGATATAGTATCACTCGAATATATCACCCTCGCCCTCGTTTGCCTCCTCTATCCCTTGGTCTACCTCTACTCGATTCACCCGCATAAGTAGAAGGAGTTAACCTATCTGGCGGTGCATGATGCCTCGGAGATAAATCATCGTAATGGTCATGATCATTCGGATGATCTGAATGTCTAGCATCGTCAGGATCTGCAGCATCATCATCAGCATCGTCAAGATCTGCTACATCATCAGCAGTATCACCATGAACATGATCATCTCCAAGATAGAATTACTGGTCGAAGCCTCCTGCATGATCATCTCCATCATGACATGAACGGTCGGCATGGTGCTGCTCGTCGTCTGTGCACTGGCCTGGCTCATCTTCTAACGATCCAACCTCTGTATCAAAATCATGCTCAAGGCCATCCTCTAACGCGCTATCTCTCATCTGTTGAAATATCTCTCGAAGCTCTCGAGTATCTGCTCTGTGTGGTGACCTACGGATAAGATCACGAACACTGCTAGCAGCACGAAATAGACCTCTGATGACACCTGCGCGGCGAATCCTAAGAGGACCTATGCATTGTCGAGTGATCTGATGATACCATAGATGGTACCCTGGAGCAGTGAAAGGTCCGCCCTCGGCCTGGTGCCGACATAAGACAAAATAACGCTCTGCGTCATTCTAACGATCGATGTGAGCCTAATGATGATGGCGCCAATCAAAATCCCCATCACGTCCATGTCTGGTGACGTCATGCAACTCATCATACATGCTGAGGTCCTATGGGATCGTCTATATCCGATGAAACTGACGTACCGTACGAAAAGGCAAGTAATACTCGGCTATAGCAAAGTGGATGAGCGAAGCAGAAGAAAACCAAGTGGCTCTGTCTCTCTCATCCACAAAGTCCTCAGGCATGTTGTTTAATCTCTCCTCAGTATACGGCTTCCAAATGAAATCGATCGCAGTATACTGATCTAGCAGTGAGCGAAAATGCCTAATAATGGAGCTCCTGTCGGGCATAAGGTGTTTACCCTTGATGTCGGACCACCTTTATATGAACAAAAAAAAAAAATAAAAAATCTCGAATCAAAAAACCATAATGATATTTAAAATAACATTTTTAATCAAAATAATATTAAGTAGTTACCTGTAAGCTAGAGGGAAGGTAACAGCAAGAGAAGGTGGATTTGCAATCTCGCTCGGTCTCACCATCGGGATCCTCTCCCATACCCAAAGTTACAGAAGAATAGCGCAACCAACGAACCTCGGTCTGCTGTGACCATCCTCAGATCTAGTCGTCTCGGAACACCGACAGAGGGTCCTATATAAAAGAGGACAAAATGATGGAGCCCCAAGAATAGCTGGAGATCTGATCCTAGTGATCAAGGACATGAAGCCATATGAGTGGGACCTCTCCCCGATGCCATCTAAAAAGAGTTGGGACCCGATCAAGTGCAAAATGTATGTTTCTGAAAATCTAACAACGTTCAGCTCTTCAGCATCCACCAGTAACTCCTTGAAGTGAGTACGCAGCCATGCAATCCTATAGTATGACCTCCACCGACCACTAGGAGTCAAACCTAGAAGCTGACCACACAAGGCGTAATAGTCACCTCTAGTAGGAACGATGATAGGCATCCCGTAGCTAAGAAAACCTAGCAATAGCGCGCTACGTCCTCCAACGTCACTATAGCCTTCCCAGATCGAAGATGGAACGTGTGTGTCTCATGTCTCCACCTCTCGACTAATGCTGTAATCAACGAATGATCGATCGGTATGCCTACTATCTTGTGAAACCATCGAAATCCTACTCCGATTGATGCAAGCCCATCCAATCCCCTCGGGTGTGGCTCCCATGAATGATGACGTATAACCAGAAACTGATGTGGGTCCTAAAATGAAAATAATAAAACAAAAGTATATTATTAATAAGTTGTACAGAACCTCTATATCAATCAAAGTCAAGGCACTAAGATTCCAACCTCGCCTCTTCATATGACCTCTGATCTATGCTATGGCTGATGAGTCAAGACCGTACGGACCAGTGGACCCGACAGGTCGACATCGTCAACGATCTCCCCCTTCACCTCCGGTAGCGCTAGAGCACTACTACCGCTTCCTCAAAGAACCAATGGTCCACAATCAGAGGCTGTGAGCGTTGACCATGATAGAAAACTATCGAAAGGACGACCTATGGGTTGTGTATCGGTAGGCTGCTTCTCATCCCCCTGTGGTCTCCGATGTATCCTGGGTAGCCTCATACGCGGTGGTATCTAATTAAATAATCACATGACAAGATTAAATATAACGAGATGAAGGACTGGTATAGATAGATGAGTTATCAAGTTAAGTCTACAAAGGAGTGAGACCTTATTACATTGAAAACAGAAGTGGTACAAATAGTTGAGTTCAAACTCATTGATGTAGTGGTTTTACGTTTACAACAACAACATCATTATAACTAAGATGAATCTAAAACAGATGATGGAACAATTTCCCCATTGGGCCACGACGAGTGCTGCTGGGTCTTTAAGTTCCTTCTCTAGAGTTGTTAGGCGGCCTTGTTTGGAAGGGGCCAGGCACGCCCTCAATAGGAGGAGCAATAGATGGCGGCTGAACAAGAGCTTCGTTTGGACAATTCTGACGGTTATGGCTCGATTGTCGGTAGTTTCTACACCTAGGTCGTGAAGAACTAGAACTACTGTCTATGTAAGAACAGCCGTGTGCGTTATGCCTAACTTGTTTGCACTAACGATAATGGATGTCCCCTCAGGCACGTCAAACATCCATCTCATTATGGATATGATGTGTCCTCGGTCTTTCCCACTTCCTATTCGTTTCGGTTGAGGCATGATGATGGGACCTTAGTATAGTGGCCAGGCACTGAATTGCGGTGTTCAAGTGCTGAGATGAGTGGTCATCTTGTAGCAATCATCGACGTATGGAATTGGATCTACATTGAACTACATACAACACTTCAAGGGGTGACTGCAAGGATAGTAATAAAGGTGCCATTTCCCATAAGTGCAAGTGCGTTCCAAGAAATCGACCTCGTTAATGTGGTTACTTTTGGTGATTGATTTGTTCCACAATCGATCAGTCTTCACCTTGAAACGCCTAGGATCATGGTGGAACATAGTGGCAACATGACTGTGCGCCTTGCTCTTCTTACTCTAAAAATGATGTAGAACTAAAAGGCTCACCACCAACCCCTCATAGATTTCTGCCTCAGACTTCATCCTCCAATCTATGAAATAGAAGTTAGAGCAATAGAATGTGAACTGGACCAATACAGTAATAGGGACAAATCGACAATCCTTGAGGACGAAATTGAACATCTCGAACTAGTTGGTCATCATGATACCGTATCTCCTCCCCCCGTCATGAGCCAACGACCACTTCTCTACATCACAAGCGTTAATTATCTAGTCGTATGCCCTCTGACTCTCCTGTTATATATTGTTCATCTCGACTTTCCACTTGGTCATCTGTCGATTGTAACAGAGCGTCTTCAACCTGTTTCCCCAGGTTTTGGAACTCATATGTTTTTCAAAATTGCTGGCGAAGTGACGAGCACATATACGATGACATGCATTAGGTTCTGACTAAAACTCCAACTCGTGCATCACCTTCAGAATACCAGCATAATAATCATGCAAATGCCTGGTCTGTCGCCCACCACCTATATAATGTTCATATTGAAATGATTAAGAGCTGCATGTATTCCTTATCATATCAATTCTTCAACTAAGATTCAAGGAATACACTAATCTGCCTGAGACCTTCAATGAACCAAGACCATATCTCGATCGAATCCTTTCCTGCACTGAAAAAGCAATGGGAAAGAGCTGATTATTAGCATCATAGCCCACTGTAATATACATGGTGCCATGGTACTTCCCTTTGAGAAAAGTAACATCAATGCTGGTCACGGGACGACAACGCTTCCATCCTTCGATTGTCGGTTCGAAAGTCTAGAAAACAGCATTGGGAACTTAGGAAGCACTGGGAAACACTTATCCCAATCACCTAGAAGATCAGCAATAGCTTTCTGTTTGGGAAGTCATGCTTTCTTGTAACTGATCATGCTCCCTTGTATCATCGTTCGGATGACCTTTATTTTCAAGGAGAGGTTCGCAGCTACAACATGCTGAATGTGATCCGCAACGAACTGCGATGATAACTGCGCATGATCCTCTCCGAAATTCTGTGTGTTGCAAGTACAAGCCCCAGTAATTTTGTTAAGAATCCTTCTTTTGCTACCTTTTGGCTTCATGGCTCTGAGACATCATTTGTAACTACGTGGATCATCATTCTTTCACTTTTTGCACCATAAATCAATTATCACACCCTTTGATGTCAACACACGATATTCGACACCATGACGAATAGCAGAATCTGCAATGTGGTGTAAGCAGTTCTTCTTATAATCAAACTCATACCCTCCCTATGGTTGGAATGAGAAAGGGCAACAATCGGTTCATCACAATCGTTGACTGCTTCTGGTATCCAGTTCACATCGATGAACATTGAAATGGAATGACTCCATCCTAGAGTGAGAGCAACAACAACAATGTTATCACCGTCAGCAACTTGCACATGATCATCATCATAATCATCATGATCCTCACCCTCATCGTCTTCAGCTTGCATGTGATCATCATCATCATTGCCATCCTCTATGTTAGAATTAGTAGGCTTATCGACATTTGCATCTTCTATTGCTTCATGGTCTCCTTGGACATTAGCCTCGTCTTCGCTGTCCACGTCATCATCAAAGTTCGATAAACGATCGTTCCCGCTATATTGTATCCAAGATATCCCTTCCGATGCTATATGAGCAGGGACGATAGAGAGGTCAACAGCAAAATCGTCATCGTCCTCACCCCAGCAGTTTTCACGAGCAAGATAGTTGAGACTATGCTAGAATAGATTGCTGAGAATGTACTAGAAAAGCTGAATGTGCCGGGACTTCAGAAACATTGCGCTTCATGTACCACATCACATAACAACATTGGGCGTTCTGAAGTATGTCGAATGATGTTTGCAAAAATGTATCATCCTTGAGCTAGAATAAATGTGATGTGCCTGGAGTTTGAGGCAGTCTAGTCTAGATGTTAATTTGGGAAGGTTCCCAACCCACACCAATTTTGCCACAGATGTCCTTTGCATAATTTGTCAATCCCCAACCAAGTGTGAAGTTCAGAAGGACTTTCGGTTCCCCTTGAAACTGATAGTCACCGTGGATTTTCGTACATCGTGTATCCCAATACCAAAAGATTAGGAATTGTTGAAATGCCATACCTATATCATTTTCAAACCATAAAGATTGAGAATTCAAAACTGCATGTGCCAACAACACGATGTACTAATCCAATAACATAGGAAACTAATTTCAGCAACATATGAAACTAATTAAAGGGATTAACATATTTACTAATATTGAATTTCTGAGAGCCAAGTGACTTTCGTACTATTTATCTAAGTGGTTTTCATACTGATTTAAACTAATTTTGGCAATGAAACACTCATTTCAGTTTTGTTTCATACTAATTCAAATTAATCTATATGATAACCAGATCATATGACTAACATTACACTAAATTCGGGAATGAAAACACATTATAACACATCAAACTCTAACATTATGCCAAATCGAATAACATTATATATGGCCTAATATAGTGTAAACAACAATTACTTAATTAAAGTCATTGGTTTTGTCATAAATTTATCATCAATTGTAGTTTGGAGCACTACTTAGAAACTAAAAAATCAGTTCAATCCCTAACACTAACATTATGTTAAATCGAATAAAATTAAATCACATTACATAGTGTAAACAACAAATAGTGAAATCAAACTCACAAATTTGGTTAAATTAAAATAATATAACTAATTGTACAGAAACTGTAGCATTTTTATCATTAATTTTATCATATGTGACTAATTATATTACGATAATGTGTCATAGAGATACAAAACAATGTTAACCTATTTAAATTACATAATTTTGTAAAATTTGGTAAACATCCTTGCACTAACAAATTTTGCTAGAGCGTGGGTCATAGTTACAGAAATTAAACAATTTAATCTAAATCACCTAATTCTTTAATTTTCTAAATTATTATTGACTAACTATTATTTTTCTAATTTTTTCCTAAATTAATATTATCTAATTTTTTATTTTACTAATTATTTCCTAAATTAATATTATCTAATTGTTATTTAACTAATTATTTTCTACACTAATATTATCTAATTATGAGTATTAAGAGCAAAAATTAAAGGTTTTAAGATTATCTTGATTGAAGTTGATCGAAAAATCTTGTCGGAACGTCGTCGAAACTTCGCCGCAACTTCGTCGAAGTTTCGTCGCAACTTTGCCGAAAATTCGTCACAACTTCGTCTGAGTATTCCAACAAAATTTTTGAACTGAAAATTTCAAACTTAATTATAAAGATTAATTATTTGTGCAGAGGAATATAGAGATAGGGGGGTATATATAGGAGGAGGGTTGCTTCTCACCTCACCCCGCCCTCCCCCCCTCCCCTCCCCCCCCAAAAAAAAATAAAATTAATTTTTTTCATTATTTCGCCCCATAATTGAATACACATTAAACAATTATCTACTCATCCTCTAACTTCTTCAGATGCATTTTGTCACTACAAGTTGGGACGGGAGGCACAAGATAATAATCATGCAAAACAAGCTAAACAAAATGATCGTTCACACAAGCAATGGCAATTTCATGACGTTCTTGAATGGAAACTAGAGGAGATCTTAGTGGTACATGAGTAAAACATCCAGAACGATGAACATCAAATATGTACAGTACCGTATTATATCTTTATGCGATAAGGACTCGCATAGTCATTGAATCCATCCAATACTCACTTGGAGCAATAGGCTGGAATCAATTCAGTTGTAGGGACATATGTTCCGTAATATCTGGCGCCGGGTAAATCATATCATAGAAATACCTATTTTGCTGAATTTTTTCGACAAGGTCCATTCGTATCTTTGGCCAATCATCTTCACTAAGATCAAGTTGTGCAACTATTGTTCTAAATCCACAGTGACCATCACCTCGGACATCAATAACATGAGAAATGTAACGATGAAATGCTCCAGACAATTGCTGAATATAAGGATTGATGACAGGAGGAAAGAAAGTGTTACCGGGTGTTGATTCGGTGTGACGAACCCCAGATGGTTTAGTGCGTCTTCCTCGGCCTCGTGATGTTGCAGATCCTTTAGTAGATAGCCGAAATACGTGTATTACAAGGTTATGACATTACGTTATAACGTCGTACGTATGTTATATTTAATACATACGTTTATTAAACACATACATTACACCGTTATAACGTTAAAATTAACGTTACGTATTCATTCTATTATTCGTACGTTTAAATAGCGTTATTTTTATAATATATTTATATCAAAATTTTGGAACATTAACCTTCACAATATTTCAAGGAAAACGATTAACGATCCAACAAATCCAAGAAGGGACGCGCAATGCTCGACCTTTACAACTCAAGGACACGTAGATTGTTTTATTTGTTTTTCATTAGTTCACATTATATAGATAGTGCAAACATGCTCTACGTTTTTGCTTCCTTTTTATTTAAGCGTTTAAATGTCATTTTTATTTATTATCCCGAGAGGATATATATATTATAATGGTACGTATTGTAATCCATTTTAACCCCAATACTCAACATCACATATCAAGAATGTAAACATTTATCTCCGATCTTGATCTCAATATCAGGACTCGTTATTATAACCCGATTTCCCCCCAATGGTATATTTAGTATCCCACTTTTTTTTTTGTCAGAAAGGTCGAGACCGGCACAAATTAAATTAATTAACTAGTCTGGGTGTAGATATACCACATATATCAGCCTGCAGAATAAAATGGACTCTACTAGGTGGTCTACTGAAAACATGGGAGCCTAAAGGAAGAGATAAAGTGAAATTTGCCAACCAATCCGTAACACGATTTGCCTCTCTGTAGATATGCATAATCTGTAGTTCCCATTGATGTTCCAAGAACCATCGACGACGGCTTAAGAGATGATATTACGGATGTGCTGATGGAGCTGATCTTAAAAACAAACGAGATGCAATCAACAAATCTGTTTGGAGGATGACCTGACAGAATCCTAGGCCCCAAGCATGTTCAAGACCCACTATAATAGCATGAAGTTCCGCCTCCAAGACAGAGCATGACCATAAGTTCATAGCAAGTCCCTCAATCCAGTCACCTGCATAATTACGTATAACAAGTCCGCCACCAGCCTTACATGAGCCATCTTTAGAAGCTTTATCCGTATTTATGATCACCCAATCTGCAGTAGGAGGCGTCCAATAGATAGAAATTTTATTATTGCAGTGACCCATGCCTTTAGATGTCCAGCATTGTGCACTGATCTCCTTAGCATATTCTTCAAGGAATCCGGCCTAATGCTCTAGAATCGGGTTCTCTGGCTCAAAGATGGCAAGGTTCTGCCATTTCCAAAGCCACCAACAAGTAGCAGGGAAAATCGTCCGCCATTTGACTCCATCTTGAAATTCTGCACCCTCTTGAAGGTTATATATAAGTCATTCCAGCAAGTCACCTGAATTAAATCGAAGCCAAAATCTCGGCGGGACAAGTGCTATCCATACTCCTTGAGTGTGCGAACAGTCATGAAGCACATGTAAGCAACTCTCCACATCCTCGTCAAAAGGGCATAAAGCATTGGTAGCAAAACCAAGTCTCATACGCCGTTGCATTGTCATGATTCTATTACGACTCACTAGCCATAAGAAAACCCAAGCTTTGTCTATTGAGGGTGTTCGCCAAATAAGACGAAATCTGAAAGCTAGATCCGGCAGTTCAAAGGAAGAATTAGTAATGACTTTATATGCCCATCCAATACGCATGGTTCCACCAATCGAACCTAGACAAGTCAAGCTATCTTTTAGCTCTAGTTCCTCCCAGACTTGAATGGCCGCAACCCGATCAATAACCTCTTGAGGAAGCCGATTAGTAAAGTTCTGTCATTGCCATCCTTCTTGTGCTTTCCAATAGTGCCTAACAGAGTGCTCATGCTCCTCATCTGAAATAGGCTCCAAAGCAAGATCAATAAGGGGTGTTTTCATGACCCATGGATCAAGCCGAAAATCTGGTCGAGATGCCATCACCAATGGTATGACGGACACAAGGCTTAATCATGTTCCAAGCCAGACAAATACCTTTCATGCAGTTCAAAGCCCATCGTATTTTTTCTGGTAGTGAATCTATGATGCCATACTTCGTACACATAACCTGAGCCCAAAGCTTATCTTTCTCAGAGTTCAACCTCCATCCAACCTTAGCCATTGCTGCAAGATTCATTTCTCGAGCAAGTTTGAGCCCAAGGCCGCCATGATCCTTGTCTAGGCAGATTATTTCCCATTTTACAGCATGAATAGTCCTCTTATGTCCAGAGCTTCCCTAGAAAAAACTTCGACATTTTCTGTCAATTGCATTGCATACAGATACTGGCAATACAGAAGACTTCATTGTATACAAAGGAGTGGTGTTCAAAACTAATTTTATCAATGCCGCGCGACCAGCTGAAGATAAGAGCTTGGACGGCCAACCTGCAAGCCGACGATTAAACTTGTTCAACAGATGAGAAGCTTGATGTTTCCCAGCTCCACTGTGAGTAATTTGTACCCTAAGATACTTGCCAAGATCTCGACTCCATGGTATTTTCACCAGAGCACTCAACTCCAGCGCATATTCATTAGAAATATTATTCGACACCGTGAGCAAGGATTTATTGAAATTCACCCGTTGTCCTGATACCAAACAAAACTCATCAATACACGATTTCATCAAGTCAAGTTGTACTGAATCAACTTCTCCTAACAAAACCAAATCTCCTAACAAGTTGTACTGATTAAGCGAGTAGGGAATCCAGCTTCCTCTAAAGTCTCCTGCATGAAATTCCATTCAAGACGATCATATGCTTTCTCAAGGCCGAGCTTCAATGTAAGCAAGCCCCATTTACCTTTCTTCTTGCTCATGAAAAATTTCCTTCATGATAACTATATTATCATAGATTTGCCATCCAGGAAAAAAAACTGCTTTGTTTAGGCGCTATTAAGTCCGGTAGCAAGTGTTGGATTCTGTTAATGATATTTTCGTGACCACTTTATATGAGACGTTACACAAACTGATGGTGCAAAACTGTTTTATAGTCTCAGGAACCTCTACTTTCGGGATAAGAGATATGAGAACGTCAGCAAAACCTTCTGGGATCAAGCGTTCTCAAAAAATTCCCTGTACACATTGCAAGAATGGATTCATTATAATTGGCCAACACTTCTTGTAAAAGGATGCATTAAGCCCGTCATCAACCGGCGCTTTCAATGGACCCATTGGGAATAGTGCATTTCGGACTTCCTGCATAGATACTTCTCGGTCTAGAGCCAGCTTCTCGGTTTCTGGGATTCGCAGAAATGAACCAGCTTCAAACCCATGAATGAAGTTACGAAATTCACTAGAATATAGCGCTGTGAAATGCTCTACAGTCATTCGAATTGAGGTATTCTCATCCTCAATCCACTCATCATCATCATCATTCTGCAGCATAGTATAACTCGGTTTCGACGATGTCGTACCAATAAAGAAGTATGGCAAAAACGTATATTAAGGTCTCCGTCTCAAATCCACTGCGCACAAGATTTCTGAACGAATAGCATTTCTTCTTGTTGTAGCAAAGCATTGTACTCTTTTCGTAGCTGGTCCTCTAGTTGAAGCAAGTGACTGGATCCTCGATACTTCCTTACCCGCATAATTCCAGTCAAGCGAGCTAATAGTAGTTTTTTTCAACGAAATATATTACCAAACACCTTCTGGTTCCAGGATTTCAGTTTTGCCTGCATAGAAGCAAGTTCATGAAGAAAGGGAGCTTTAATGATATATTAATTAATACTAGTTCATACCTTATTAGTATAGATTTTCAGTTGAAGATTGACTTATTTTATATATGTATGTTATTTGGATTCAGTTCATACATAAGTGATCTTAAACTGAAAGAATGCGTTGTGTGAATGGTTTAATCGTAAGTAGTAATACAGTAGATAAAGACTGTATGGCAATCTTTGGTACAATCTCTTCTTTGTTTTCATTACAGGATCCCTAAATCATTTTTCTATGGAAGAGTTCTCAAACAAAGATGTTCGACACCATGACACTTTGTTGCACAATGTAGACAAGCCCCACAGGAGTCGTCCACTCAGAAAAAGAAAAAGGACTATAACAAAGGGAGCTCCAACAGTAAAGAAAAAACCAAGGCATATGCAAGTAAGACCTGGAGTGAGACAGATTTGGATGACAAAGAGACAATTTCAAATACACTGTTGAAAACGTGTGCCTCAAATCCGCGTAATCAGTCCGCGTGATCATCTCCTCTCCGCGTAGCTTTGGTGTGTTGTCCGTGTGGTGTTTGTGGCTCTCCGTGTTTTCGTCCACGTGGCTTCTCCGTGTTTGGTTCTTGGTATAAGAAGAAGAAGAGGCAGAGGTAGACACTACAAAAAAAGGGGCTTTTACGACGACAAAAAACTACGACGAATCAATTCCGTTGCTAAATGTTCTGTGCTGCGACGGATCCGTCGCAAAAAAAATATGGAAAAAAGAAAATTAAAAGAAACAAAATTACGACGGAAAGTTAATATCCGTTGGAAAAGTAAAACAAACTTACGACGGATTCCGTCGTAAAAATGCATAGGCAAAAATTATGAAAAAATATTAACATCTCCTCAAACCCGATGAAAAAATTACTTGCATATGCAAGTAAGACCTGGAGTGAGACAGATTTGGATGACAAAGAGACAATTTCAAATACACTGTTGAAAAAATGTGTCTCAAATCCGCGTGAGACAGTCCGCGTGATCATCTCCTCTCCGCTTAGCTTTTGCGTGTTGTCCGTGTGGTGTCTGTGGCTCTCTGTGTTTTCGTCCACGTGACTTCTCCGTGTTTGGTTCTTGGTATAAGAAGAAGAAGAGGCAGAGGTAGACACTACAAAAAAAGGGGCTTTTATGACGACAAAAACTACGACGAATCAATTCCGTCGCTAAATGTTCCGTGCTGCGACGGATTCGTCGCAAAAAAAAAAAAAAAGGAAAAACGAAAATTAAAAGAAACAAAATTACGACGGAAAGTTAATATCCGTTGGAAAAGTAACAAACTTACAACGGATTCCGTCGTAAAAATGCATAGGCAAAAATTATGAAAAAATATTAACAGTGAATTAAGTTTTTGCGACGGATTTTGTCACAAAATCAAGCTTTATGTAAATTTTTTTCCCCAAATGTTTTCTAAGTGGTGGGAAGACAACATATCTGCGACGGGTCCGTCACAAAAACACAATGTTCTGCGACGGATCCATCACAGTACACTTAGAAAAGTTTTATTATACGTTATTATCTTTAAGTTTATTCGGGAAAAATACGTCGAAGTGTGTAATAATATTTAAATTTCATTAATAAATTTTCATGCTATATATTATGAATTAACTTATCATACCTAAATTGTAAATGTATCAAAGATGTATAAGACATCAATGGTAGCATAATTAATGATTCGATCATTTGTTATCTTGTAAACAATAATATAGATTATTTATATCTCGTTTATTCGATATTGATATTTGGATGATGAATGTAAAGCTCGGACAGACGGTTAGGTTAAGGGTTAGGGTTTATGTTTAGGGTTTAGGGTTTGTTTTATTTTTAGAAAATACTTTTGCGACGGAATCCGTCGCACTATCATGCCATTTGCGACGGATTCCGTTGCAGAAATATTACGAAAAAATCAATTAATGTTAAAGCAATCATGTTTGAAATCATGTTACATAATAACTTGTAATACCCCGAAATTTGGATATTAAATATATGCAAATATATATATAGCGCTATTTAAGAATACGAACGATATAACGAATACGTAACGTTATATGGGTATAACGTATGTGTTTAGCAAATACACGTATTAAATATAATGTACGTGCGACGTTATAACGTAACGTTATATATATCGTAACGTT
Organism: Drosera spatulata; assembly: GCA_035668315.1. Lineage (NCBI taxonomy): Eukaryota > Viridiplantae > Streptophyta > Magnoliopsida > Caryophyllales > Droseraceae > Drosera > Drosera spatulata. Next base: position 10 of record JAOVYX010014944.1, on the reverse strand, counting down.
ATGAAACAGA
>JAOVYX010014943.1:0-29947 GCA_035668315.1 Drosera spatulata | reverse complement strand
ATGCACGTTTGACTATTTATTCACATGCGTAGATGTTATATATCTCAAATACGCGTTTAGGTTTAAAGTTCGGGGCTTGAAAATGTATATTTTCCTTAGCAGAAGGCCTTCAGGGCTTGTACAAAATTGAGTTACAACGCATTTAGCATTTCAATCACGTCCTAACATAAACCCTAGGAAAAACCAATCCCAAAACCCCACATCACATGTCAAACATATTAAACAATCGTTTCCGATCACGATCCCAGTGTCAAGGTTATTCTTGCAACCCGAATCCCCCATGGTATATTCAGTTCTTTTAGTGCGTTAATGCCGTGATCAAGATTAATTCAACGTTTCACCACACCAGACACGCACACATATAACGAAAGTTCATCCAAGCCATTTAGGGATCATAACGAGCATTATTTTACGTCCGCATGTTCCCATGCATAAATGTTATTGAAACCCTAGTTTCATTATCGTATAAATTCCATAATTAAGTACAATTCCTCACATCGCACATTAAGCGTACTCATATTCAAAATAATACGTCCATGACCCCTTTTAATCATTATTAGCATTAGATGGGGTCTTCTAACCCAATGCATGCATCCATGCACAAAATATCGAAACCCTAGTTCTGTTATCGTCTCAACGTTTCTATTAAGCAAATAAGCATATTATCGCCCTTCTGTCGATACCCTCTACATCATAATCATCCAAACACATCATATTGATGAAATAATAAGCGTGACTTGGATCGAGAGGGGTTAGGTTACCTTTGAAGCGTGTTTAACCCTAGTTTTACCTAGGGTTAAAAAATCCCTTAGAAACCCTAGGATCTTTGACACCCGAAGTCATCGTCCCACTGTCCTGCTTTCTTCACTGTCGTGTTCCCACTGTCGTCATCGCCGGTGGCCGGAATGTGGCCGGAATATCGCCGGAATATCGCCGGAAATGCTTCGTTAAGCCGTTTTAAACCTCGTTCACGTACTAACTTCGACACCCATTACACCCGAAGTCATCGAAACACTTCGTCTTTCTCTGCCACACGTTCTCACCGCTGCCCACCGGACTTTGGCCGGAACTTGGCCAGAAAAGCTCGTTAAGGCACTTTAACATTCGTTTACGTCCAAATCTCGAAACCAAAGACACCCGACACCACCAAGGCACTTGCGCATGGCCATGTTAATCTTCTCTGCATCGTTCCAACTTATCAAACCATCCTTGAAGATCGTTGGAAAGGTGCCAGCGGTGTCCAAGGTGGTGGCGATGTGAGGATGATGAGACGAACAAGAAGAAGCTCGCGCGCAGCCTTCGTCTTTGTTGATCACCATGGCTGGCTGTCCTCGGGTGATGCCCTCTTCCTTACACGACATGACCATGACAAGGAGCATCACGTGGTTGCCGGATGATGGTGCGTTGGCTTTGGTTGAACAAGATGGAATCCCTCCGTGCGCGGCTGCCCTCCTTCACGGTGATGTTCAAGGTGGCGCGGCTTCTTTCTTTTCCCCTTGGCTGCGAATGTTTCCAGCTTATGATGATGATCATGGTGCGGTTAGTGGCTTGCTGGTGGCGGTCGTTGGTGGACAAGGTGGCGCAAAGGATGGAGCATGGTGGCGCAAAGGAAAAGACGCGCGCGAAGGTGCGCGGCTCCAGACGCGGCTGCTGCTCGTTTTCCTCCCTTGGCTGAGTATCTTCCCGAGCTTTGTATCCTCTTCTACCTACTAATGGATGATGACGAGGTGTTTGGTGAGGTGCTGGTGGTCGTGGTGGAGGGCTTGGTGCGGTTGGAGGTGGTGCGTATGTTGGGCACGGAAGCTGCTGTGGAGTTTGTTTGGAGGAACAAAAAGAAAAAGGGCGGGAAAAGTTGGTTTAAAATATTTGATCCTTGTTATATTTTCGTCAGTCTATTTTTATCTCAGTTTCGTAATAATAATCTTTCGTTAATTAATTCGTGTCAATTTAATCGTATCAAAAACGTTAATATCGTAATCCTTTTAACGATATAACTTTTTGAGACTAAAAATCGTTACGTTATAATATTATAATGTTGATTCGTTCCATATATATATACATGCGAACATAACGTCTCTCGATAATTAATCGTTGTCTATTTAATTATCTCAAATATTTTATAATAACATTTCGTTCAATAATCTCAAATTTCCAGACTCAAACCTGTGTCTCAAATGTATAATAACTTTAACGATGTAGCGTTCATCGTTCATAAGTTTTATTTATGCATTCGTTGCATACGCTTCGTACGTATATTATTAATCCAATATATATTTTTAAATTCGACAAATTATTGGGTTATTACAATAAGTTTGATGCTTGAGCATTTAATCAGATTCAGGGATGAATTTGCTGCCCATGGCATAGTGGTTTTTGGAGTTCTAGAAATATTATTGGGTTTCGTAGTAATGGCGAAGAAGGTATCATAACCTTGGATCTTGAGTTCCATGTATCTATTGGTGTCTTGTTTGGGATTGACTCTCTTTAGCTGTCTTATGTGGCTTACTGCACGCTTATGTAGTTTAAAATCTTGCTGTCTTCTTTTGGTTCAATTTTCGAGTGTTCTCTCTCCAGATGTTGGTGGTGTTTTTTCTTTTATATCGCCTGTGGTTGAATATTCGTCAATTTAGGGGTGGTAAGCGAGCCAAGTTTGAGCGAACAGGGGCTGTTCGGGCTCGGCTCGTTTATTTGTTACCTTGCTCAAGCTCAACTCGTGTTTGTTTATAAACGAGTGGAGCTCAACTCGGTTCGTTTAGTATAAAGCTCAGCTTATTCAGTTCGTTAAAAAGCTCATACGTGAAATGACTCATTAGATTCGTTTAGGGTTCGGTTCGTTTGAACTCATCTCGTTTGAAATATTTTAGATTATTTTTATATATAATTGTTTTTTTTTTTAAATTTAATGTTTTTTAATATACAAATAGAGATAACTCTTAACGAGTTCTTATCGAATCGAGCCCTAAATGAGCTCTTATCGAGCTAATCGAGCCAAACTTGAGCATAAACCGAGCTTAGCAAGACTTTACTCATGTTCGTTGGTTTATTTAAACGAACTTAATATTTGGTTCATTTTCAGTTCATTTAATAATTAAATGATCTTGAGCAAGCCAAGCCTGAGCTTACCAAGATAATTTGCAGCCCTATTCATCATTATGCAGGCTTGCCTACTGAAGAAAAAAATGATGTGAATCCTAGGCCTTCAGCACAATTTCTCAAGGTTAAACGTTAAAATTGTTTTGCTTGTTCTGGATAAACTTTCCTTTTTTTTTTTTTTTTCTTTTTTTTTTTTTTTTTTTCAATAGCGGTAATCAAATGCTCATTTTTAGTTTCCTCTGAAGAAAGGCCTTCTTGTGACTAGAAGACCAAAAAGAAAATCCATACTTGTTTCCTAGTGGAAAGAGAACCCGTGAGACTTCAGGCCCTGAAGTACATAAACATCTTTTAAGGAGGTATCAGTTAGAGTTCTAGAGTATATGTGCTCGAAAATTCATCAATCTAGGCGTATCTGTCTCATGGTATGTATACATATGTTGTTTCCTATTCGTGGTTATCAAATCACATGAAGTTATCACTTTGTAGTTTTATATGAATTTGAATATTACTTCTAAGAGCTTTAGTGTTTGATATAAATATTATTCAGTTATACACCTTGTCCCTTCAGTAGTGGAAATTTGAGTTTTCTGGTTCCAGGTTATTCCTCTAGGCTTACAATGCCAAGTGATTTTTTGTTCTATTTTTTGTTTTCTTGTAACTTACTGATGGTGTCTGCTATTGAACATTCAGAATGCTGCACATCAACTTCCGGTCTCAGCTTCAGGGCCAAGAGGAGAGCATGCTACGAGCATCAAGAGAAGGTACAGAAGTTCTGAACTTTGGCGCTGTTACTGGATGGTGTTAGCTCTGGTTATGTTTAAGGCAAATGCTGGATGGCCGGATCTGTTCAAGGCAAATGAACTCGCCACAGGAATGAGCTGTTTGTTCACCTTTGTTCCGGGGACTGATGATTCTGTCCATGTCGAAGTTCTCTAGATAGGTTTTTAGAAGGTGGTGATGAAACATTGCAGTTATCTCTCACCAGACAAACTACTAGGATATTGTCAAGGATTTGATGCTAATGATCGAATTTCATGTTAGTACAATCTAATATCTTGGTCTACTGCTGTTCTGATTATCCGAACTCATGTTTCTTCTTAGTCCATGCTAACTCCTCAGCACTATGAGTTATGAGCAATGAACATGAACCATATGTTTCATGCCAAACTACTTCGTTTGTCAGGTCCCTCGAGCATTTCACGGAGATTTCTGTGCTACGTTTTCTATTACTATGTTTTCTATTGAATGCTCATGGGCTTTACTATGATCAAAGTGTCTTTGGAATGGAGAAGAGTGGTTTGGGTCAAAATGGTCCTGGGCACTGTCTGCATGACCAGAGCCACACCATGTCGCAATTGTAACTGATTGATGCACTTTTCCGCACTGTACTGCTCTACTCTGGTTGAGGTTGCAGATTTGCAGCAGAGATTCTAACTGATCAAGTACTTCTAACTTTGGGGAGGCATACAGCTTCTTTGTTTCACTTCATCTTACTGGGCTTTGTTCATAGCTTCAGGAAACCGGTCTCATGTTCTAGCTTGAACAGTAAATGGAATTCTTCAAGATTTATCGGCCTGAAATCGGCACTCTAGGATTGGTACCTTCTCTTTTTTTGTTTCCTGAGATTTATCCTTCTGCCATAAAAATTCTTCGAGTGTGATACATTATGGGCGATATATGAGATATGTTATAATTGAGTCCAACTGTAAGCTGATAGGTTATGGGTTGTTCACATATGTATTCTATTTTTTCTTTTTCTTCATGATCGATGTGGATAAACTTACTCACACATATTCTCAACAATCTCCCCCTTATGTGTGAGTCCATCCACAGGACCAACTCCCCATTGAGCCTGAATCCATGGGCCTCCTTTACCCGCCTACTTGGACTGGGCCACTTGTGTACCTGATCAACCCACTTTGCGGACCAGTAAGACATCAGGGGATCCTTAACCTGTGCAACAGGATCCACCAGTTCAACCCAACAAACCGTGGACTCTAATACCACTTTGTTACGATTCAGGGGAGAGGCCAAGGGAGGAAACCACGCCCTAATCGGGCCTGAGTTGAATACATATGTGAATTGGATCCAACTGTTTACCCAAAATTTTAAGCTGATGGGTTATAGGTTGTTCACATATATATTCTACTCTCTTTTTTTCTCCATGGTCGATGTGGGTAAACCTACTCATATATATTCTTAATAATCTCCCCCGTATGTGTGAGTCCATCCACATGACCAACTCCCCTTTTCATGGGCCTCCTCTACCCGCCTACTTGGACTGGGCCACTTGCGCACCAGATCAACCCACTTTGCGAATCAGCAACGCATCAGGGGATCCTTAACCTGCGTAACAGGGCCCACCAGTTCAGCCCAATAAACCATGGGGTGTGTTACCACTTTGTTACGATTCAAGGGAGATCGCAAGGGAGGAAATCACTTCCTAACCGGACCTGAGTAGAATACATATGTGAACTGCGTCCAACCGTAAACCCAAAACCTTAAGCTAATGGGTTATAGATTGTTTACATATATTCTACTCATTTTTTTTTCTCCATGATCGATATGGGTAAACCTACTCACATATATTCTCAACAATCCTGAGATTGATCGAGTCAGTGAACAATAGGCGTTTATTAGATTAAGGTGCAAAACTCAGGTCTGCGCAATCAACTTTGGAGTACTGTTTGGAGGTTGATCCGGTGTCGGATAGAGGTGAAATTTGGTGAACACGTTCCTAACTCATCAATATTCGAATAGAAACTAATGGTGCATTGTTTAGAGTTGTGTGTGTTGAGATATTGTCATCCGAACAGGGCTGCTGGAAACTATTCGTACTTTAGTTGATTTGCTCGGCTGATTTGATTTGTTTGTCTACGATCGTAATTACCTCTTATGTTATCTAAATAGGACGTTGTATACTCATTATTTTGTTGATAGTGGAGTTTTGAAGTAGGATTCGGCCTCGTGGTTTTTCACCTCTCACATCGAGGGGTTTTTCACGTAAAAATCGTATCTTTGCATCTTTATTATTTTTTGTTCTACTTCATTTACTTTTTAATAGATTAACGCAAGTGGCAGATGATTTATTCCACATTTCTTTGTGTCCTAACTCCCATCAAAGTGGTATCAGAGTCGAGCCCATTGCTTGGTTTGACTTGTGTTGAACAATGAAGACAAATACGAGTAGAATGATCACATTGAATGGTTCAAATTACCATGTGTGGAAAGAAAAGATGGAAGATTTGCTCTATGTGAAAGATTATTATCTACCAGTGTTTTCTGAGGAGAAGCTTGAGGGTAAAATTGATGATCAGTGGAAGATTCTACATTGTCAGGTTTGTGGGTACATTAGACAGTGAGTTGATAATAATGTGCTGAATCATATTTCAGATGTGACAGATGCTCGTACCTTGTGGAATAAGCTCGAGCAGCTATATGCTCGAAAGACCGAAAATAATAAACTGTTTATGATTAAACAGTTAATGACATTGAGATATTATGATGGCACCCTATTGGCTGATCATTTCAATTGCTTTGTGGAAATTATAAATGAGTTAGCTACAATAAAGATAAAGTTTGATGATGAGGTTCAGGCTTTATGGCTGCTTGGCACTCTACCTGACTCATGGGAGACTTTCCGAACTTCGTTGTCCAATTCTGCTCCAGATGGTACGATTATCATGGATCTCATCAAGAGCAGCATTCTGAATGAAGAGATGAGAAGAAAAATACAATGAACTTCTTCGAATCAAGATGCTTTGGTTGTTGAGAACAGAGACAGAAACAACAATCGTGGTTCGACGAATAGAGGTAAGAGCCGCAATAAGAGCAGAGGTACATCTAATAAGTATACGAATGTTGAATGCCATTATTGTCATCAGAAAGGTCATCTTAAGAGATTCTGCCGCGTTCTGAAGAAAGAGTTGAATGAGCAGGGCAAAGAGAAGAAGTTTGAGACAGATAAGAAAGATGAACGAGTTGCGACAGTTTCTGATGGTTTTCTATTTGTGTTTGATAGGGATGCAGTTAACTTTATGTGTCATGAAGCCAGCTGGGTGATTAACAGTGGTGTATCTGTTTATGCTACTTCTCGTAGAGGTTTCTTCACTTCGTACAAGGCTGATGACTAAGCTCCTGTGAAGATGGGAAATAATGGACGGGCAACAGTTATAGCCATTGGAGGTGTATGCCTAGAGATCAGTAACGACCTGAGATTAATTTTGCATGACGTCAGACATATTCCTGATATTCGTCTGAATTTGATCTCCACAGATAAGCTGGATGATGAGGCATTTTGCAACACCTTCTATGATGGCCGATAGAAGCTCACTAAGGATTCTATGGTTGTGGCTAGAGGCACTAAGCACTCTTTATTATACATCACACAAGTAAAGTTGTGTGGTGACAGGATTGCAATAGTTGATGATGAAGAGAAAGCAGAATTATGACACAGACAACTCAGTCACATCAGTGAGAAAGAACTGTCAGTTTTGGCCAAGAAGAAACTCCTCACAGGTTTGAAAAATCCAGCGTTGAAGAAGCGTGCTCATTGTCTAGCAGGGAAACAGAGCAAAGTTGCTTTCAAGAGTTCTCCTCTTTCTAGAAAGTCAGGTATTCTTGATTTGGTTTATTCTGATGTTTGTGGTCCTATGAAAACGAGAACACTTGGTGGGTCTCTCTATTTCGTTACCTTCATAGATGATTGCTCAAGAAAAATATGGGTTTACACCTTGAAGTATAAAGACTAAGTGTTAGATGCGTTTAAACAGTTTCATGTCTTAATTGAGAGGCAAACAATAATGAAGTTGAAATACATTAAAACTGATAACGGGGAAGAGTATTGTGGTCCTTTTGATGAGTATTGTAGACAACAGGGTATCAGACATCAAAAAAGGCCTCCTAAGACGCCTCAGTTGAATGGGTTGGCTGAGAGAATGAATAAAACACTAGTTGAAAGGGAGAGATATTTACTTTCACATGTGCAGCTACCGAGATCCTTATGGGTGAGGCTTTAAATACTGTTGTTCATGTTATTAACCTTACTCCCTGCATTCCTTTGGATCTTGATGTTCCTGATCGAGTTTGAACAGGGAAAGATATCTCGTATGATCACTTACGTATCTTTGGGTGCAAGGTATTTGTTCACATACCCAAAGATGAGATATCGAAACTCGATGTGAAATCTCGACAGTGTATATTCATCGGTAATGGGCAGGATGAGTTTGGCTACAAGTTATACGGTCCAGTTGAGAAGAAACTTGTAAGAAGCAGGGATGTTGTGTTCATGGAAGATCACACTATTCGGGAAATTGAGAAATCAGATATTTCAGCGTCACAGGTCAGTGATGATTTGATTGATTCGGATCCAATTCCTCATGCACACGTGCCCATGCAGGTTAAGGACGATGAACAAGTTCATCCAGAACTTATACATGTCCCAGAGCCAGTTGACATTGATGATGTCGTTCCTGAACCAAAAATCCCATTGCTCCACAGAATGTTCACCTCCGACGATCAGGTAGAGATCCAAACCCATCTACCAGATTTCCTTTAGATCAGTATATGACACTGACTGATGCAGGTAAATCAGAATCTTATTCAGAGACTTTGGATGATAAATGCCAGAGTAAATGGCTTGAGGCTATGCAGGATGAGATGAAGTCGCTCCATGACAATCATACCTTTGATCTAATGAAGCTGCCTAAAGGTAGGAAAGCCTTGAAGAACAAGTGGGTATTCCGATTGAAGCATGATGAGCTGACTTCAAAGACGCGATATAAGGCCAGATTTGTTGTTAAGGGGTTCACTCAGAGGAAAGGGATTGACTTTGAGGAGATATTCTCTCCAGTTGTGAAGTTGTCATCTGTTCGTGTGGTTCTAGGCCTAACAACTAACCTAGACTTGGAGATTGAGCAGATGGATGTCAAGACAGCCTTCTTGCATGGTGATCTGTAAGAAGAGATATACATGAAGCAGGCAAAGAGTTTTATTACGACAGGAAAAGAGGACTACGTCTGCAGATTGAGAAAGAGTTTATACGGCCTGAAGTAAGCCCCTAGACAGTGGTACAAGAAGTTTGAGTCTGTTATGAATCAGTATGACTACAGGAAGACCAAAGATGACCATTGTGTATTCGTGCAGAGATTTTCAGCAAGTGACTTCATTATTTTGTTGATATATGTTGATGATATGTTAATTGTTGGCAAGAACACTTCTCACATTGACAGGTTGAAGAAGCAGTTAAGTGAGTCCTTTGTCATGAAGGATATGGGGCCATGAAAGAAGATCCTTGGTATTAGGATTGATCGAGACAGAGATGCCAAGAAGCTATTGATATCGTAGGAGAAGTACATTAAGAAAGTACTTCAGAAGTACAACATTGGGAGATGCTAAAGTGGTAAGCTCTCCTGTAGCTTCACACTTTAAGTTAAGTGCTGATCACAGTCCTTCTACAGATGAAGAGAAAAAGTATATGTCACGAGTTCTTTACACTTCAGCGGTTGGTAGCTTGTTGTATGCGATGGTGTGTTCAAAATTAGACATTGCTCATGCAGTTGGTGTTGTGAGTTACTTTCTGTTAAATCCAGGTAAAGCTCACTAGGAAACAATGAAGTGGATATTGAGATATCTTTGAAGTACTTCCAACCTCAGAGTTTGTTTTGGAAATGAGAAACAGTCATTGGTTGGTTACACAGATTCAGATTTGACCGAAGATGTCGACAATCGAAAGTCTACTTCAGCTTATTTAATGACTTTCAGGAGGGGCTGTTTCCTGGCAGTCGAGGTTGTAGAAATGTGTTGCATTATCTACGACAGAAGCAGAGTTCATCGTAGCTACGGAAGCGTGTAAAGAGATGCTTTGGATGAAAAGATTCATTCAAGATTTGGGGTTCAAGCAAGATCGTTATGTGTTGTATTGTGACAACCAGAGTGCGATTCACCTCAACAATAATTCTACCTATCATGGTAAAACGAAACATATTGATACTCGCTACACGTGGATTAGAGATGTCCTTGATGAGAAGAAGGTTCATCTTGAGAAGATTCACACAGATGATAATGGTGCTGACATGCTTACTAAAGTATTGCCAAGACACAAACTTGAGGTATGCCATTCGATCGCGGGAATGGCGTGCTTTTCCACCTTTAGAGATATTTTTGGGATTTAGCTTTAGTGATTGGAGAATCGTGTGAGATCTAAGAGAGATAACCGTGCGTGAGATCAGAAAAACGACGGAATTAAGTTGTAATACTGCGCAGACAACAACTAAGGAGCAATACGAGTACCAAGGACTCGTAACAAAAAATTAAACACTCTCACTCTAATGTATTTAAGATGTAAGACATTTAATATACCAAAACCTCCCAAAACTCTACAGCTTCTTCCTCTCCTTATCCCCTTTCTCTCTGCCTTTTCTCCTTCACTTCTCGTCCCTCTCTTTCTCTCTGCGTCTTCCACTGCTTCTCCTCTATCCCTCCAGCTCTCCTTCTTATACACATCAACATGGAAGATCCACACGGATGAAGACACGAAAAGGCCACGGACAACGCGCATCACCACATGGACACACCACGTGGAGAGAAACGCGAAGAATGGATCACGCGGGAATGAAGAACATGGATTTGAGGCATCATCAACAAAACTCCACCTTGACTCAAATCAACTTCATTTTCGTCGAGCAACCTCCACCTAGGCTTCAAATGAGCCTACCTGCCCTCCACTCCTAAGAGCTTTAGACAATGACGAAACTGCAAAACAGGGACTGGTTTCGTCAACATATCTGCTGGATTCTCTGTAGTCGTAATCTTAATCATCTTGACATCTTTAACGTCCCGTACGAAGTAATACCTGATGTCAATGTGCTTGGTCCTCCCATGATGCATCTGGCCACGGGTCAAGTGAACAGTTGATGAACTATCACAATGAACCACTGTGCTATCTTGCTTCAGACTTAAGTTAGAAGCCAAATTCCTCAGCCAAATCGCCTCCTTCACAGCTGACGCTACAGCCATGAACTCTGCTTCTGTAGTACTCAATGTCACAATATCCTGCAAAGTAGCCTTCCAAGAAACTGGCCCATCACAGAAAGTGAATAAATACCCTATAAGTGATCTCCGACGATCCAGATCTCCAACATAGTCTGAATCTGAGAACCCTTCAACATTGTTGCTGTCTCCATCTCACCTTGCATCATAGACGAGGCTCAATCCCGACGAACCCTTAAGATACCTAATGATCCATTTCACGGCCTGCAAGTGACCTCTACCAGGTCTGCCCATATAACGACTAATAACTGACACTGCTTATGACAAATCGGGTCGAGTGCATACCATAGCGTATATCAGGGATCCAACTGCACTCGCATACAGTACTGAGGTCATACTCCTTACCTCATCCTCAGTCTTTGATGAGAGCTTTAAGGATAGCTTGAAGTGCGCTGCCAAGGGAGTAGAAACGGGTTTGGCATCTTTCATGCTAAAGCGGTCAAGAACCTTCTTAATATACTTCTTCTGGCTCAAGGTCAAGACTCCATGCTTCCTATCCCGCTCGATCTCCATGCCCAAAACCTTCTTTGCTGGGCCGAGATCCTTCATATCGAACTCACTACTGAGTTGCGCCTTCAACCTGTCAAAAGTCCCTTTGCCTCTACCAGCGATCGACATATCATCTACATGGAGCAAAAGATATACCTGACTCCCATCAGGTTATTGCTAATGATACACACACTGATCGTACGGGCTTCGTGTGTATCCAATGCTTGCCATAAAGGTGTCAAACCTGTGATACCATTGTCGGGACGATTGCTTCAATCCGTACAATGATTTCTTCAGAAGACAGACACGGTCTTCCATTCCTGGTAATGAAAAACCCTCTGGCTGGCGCATATAGATCTCCTCTTCTAGCTCACCGTGTAAGAACGTCGTCTTCACATCCATTTGCTCAAGTTCAAGATCGAACTTAGCAACCAAAGCTAGAAGAACTCGAATAGAAGTATATCTGACTACAGGAGAAAAAACTTCAGTGTAATCAACTCCTTCTTTCTGAGTGAAACTCTTAGCCACCAATCTGGCCTTGAATCTCACATCGCCACCATCGTCTGTTTCCTTCTTTTTGAACACCCATTTGTATCCTACGGTGCGTTTTCCCTTCGGCAAGTGAACTAGAGTCCAAGTATTGTTCTTATGAAGAGACTCTAGTTCCACTTCTATATTTGCAGTCCACTGGGTACATTCCAAACTAGCGACGGCCTCCTAAATGAAAAAGGCTCATTCTCAACTGCCTCGCTAACAATGTGTGTATATGCCACCAAATCTGAATAGCCATATCGAACTGGAGGTCTGATCTCACGTTGTTCCTTGTCACGGTTAAGTTGGTACTGCTGTAGAGTGGGTTCCACCTGGATTGGATTTGGTACTAGTGGTTCCACTCCTGGATCTTCTGCCTTTTGAACTGGCTGCAAATCATCAGTGGGAATGTTGGGATCTGAGGAGTCCCCATCCTAATGTTCCACCTCAAATGCCGATCTCTCGACTGGTCGTGTCTGCTCCACCTGCTGTTGAATGTTCCCTTACTGCTCAGCTTTCTTGGCTAATATTGACTCCTTGTCAAATGTGACATCTCTGCTGATGTCGATTCCAAGTGATGATGGATCAGTAGAGTATAATTTGTATCCCTTCACACCGAGTTGGTATCCAAGAAAGATGGCCTTCTTGGCCCTAGGCTACAACTTCCCTTCGCTAACATGATAATATGTACGACAACCGAAAACACGAAGGTAGAAATAATCAGCGGGCTTACCATACCAAGCCTCATAAGGTGTTTTCATGGATAACGCTGAGGAGGGTGACCTATTTACCAAATAACAGGTCGTCATAACTACTTCAGCCCAAAACCTCTCCTTCAGACCGGTCCATTAGCGTCCGGTTCATGCGTTCTGCTATCCCATTCTACTGAGGTGTGTAAGTGACAGTGCGATGCCTCATAATGTCTTTGTCCTTGCAGAACTCCAGAAATTACTTGTTCACAAATTCTATCCTGTTGTCGGTTCGAAGTCTCTTGATCTGCTTACCGGTTTACGTCTCAATCAACTTCAACCATTCCTTGAATGTCTCGAATATCTCTGATTTTTCTTTCAAGAAATATATCCAGACATAACGGGAGTAATCATCGATGAGGTCAAAAATACTTTTTACCTCCTATCGAAGCATGCGGAGATGGCCCCCACAATCTGAGTGAATTTACTCGAGTGTCCTTTTCGTTCTGTGCATCGCACCTCCAAACGACACTCTCTTCTGCTTGCCGAGAACATAGCCCTCGCAGAACCCGAGCTTCTGTGTCTTCAATCCTCTAAGCAAGCCTGCTGAACTTAGAACATTCATCCCCCGATTGGCCATATGCCCAAGCCGCATATGCCACAGCTTCATCTCAGAACTAGCCTCACCATCACGGACGGATAATGAATTTGCAACAGCTGCAACTCCATCCTACGTCGCACCGGCCAAATAGGACAATCCAGCACGAAGTCGAGCCTTCATAGTCATCAAACGGTTCTCCTTAACCTTCATGTCCCGATCCTGAGAATGATAGGAACATGCTTCACGATCAAGGGAACCCAAAGAGATAAGATTCCGCCTCACAATTGGAACATATCGAACATTTTTCAATGTTCGCATAACACCATTCCATATCCGTATACGAACGTCTCCCACACCAAGAATCTTATAGGCAGCATCATTGTCCATAAGAACTACGCCGCCATCGGACTCAGCAAATATGGCGAACCACTCCCGATGCGGACAAATGTGAAAGATGCAACTGGAATCCATCATCCACTCTGAAGTAGATGTTATCATGGACTCCACGGCGGATGTAAGAACGGTCGAGACTGTCTGGGTCTCGACAATACCAGTGACTGGGGTTTCCTCCTTCTTCTGCTTGTTCTTCAATTTAGGACATTCGTTCCTCCAATGTCCCTTCTGATGACAGTGGTGACAAGAGTCGGATTTCTTCGAGCTTTTACTCTTCGATCGGCCTCTGAACTTATTCTGTTGTCTTCGATCCTGTCTCCCTCTGATGAATAGCGCATCATCAGAGCTTGAGAGCCTGGACGATTCCGAGAGCTGGTGTCTCAGCTGGCTACTGGTCAAAGACGTCTTAACTTCTTCCAATGACAAAGAATCCCTGCTATGGATCATAGTAGTTATAAAGGCCTCATACCTACTAGAAAGAGAACACAACAGAATGACCGCCGCTTCTTCATCCTCGATGGTGACTCCAATATTTTCCAACCAACAAGGATAGTCTGAAACTCCGTTAAGTGCTTTTCTAGTGAGGTAGTGGACTCCTTCATTTTGAAAGAGTGGAGACGTTGTCTCATATACAAACGAGAAGCAACAGATTTGCTCATGTATAAGCTGGACAGGTTATCCCAAAGTGCCTTGGCAGATTTTTCCTCCAAGACATTCTGAAAAACGTCGTCAGAAAGACACAGCTATAAAACCGTACGTATGCCGGAAACACTGTTTCTGTCGAGGTACTGTTCACCGGAACACTGTGAGCTGATAAGATGAAGTACACTATTCACGCCGTAAACAGTGCCTATGTCCGTACACTATTCACGACATTGTTCACTGCACTGTTGAGCATTGTTCCAACACTGTTCATCCGAGGAAAAATTAATTTTTGTGAAAAAAAAATACACGAAAACTGACCCGCAAAAAATATAACTTAAATACCAAACTTAACAGCGTTCGTTCCTAAGCCTACGTAGGCGAACCTGGTGTAGGAAATAAGGATTGAAACGTTCCAAACTCTGATATCAGTTTGTTACGAATGGGTCTGTTAATTATAAACACAAACAATAACGAGTGCGCAAAATTAATGAGATAAAGATTTTTACGTAGAAACCCTTGCGGGAAAAAAAACAGGACGGTCGCTGACGACGAAGAATTCATTAGTCAAATGAGGAAATACAAAAGGAGCAATACGAATACCAAGAACTCGTAACAAAAAATTAAACACTCTCACTTTAATGTGTGTAAGGTGTTTAAGATATTTAATATACCAAAACCTCCCAAAACTTCACAGCCTCTTCCTCTCCTTATCCCCTTTCTCTCTGCCTTCTGTTCTTCACTTCTCGGCCCTCTCTTTCTCTCTGCATCTTCCACTACTCCTTCTCTGTCTCTCCAGCTCTCCTTATACACATCAACATGGAAGATCCATACGGATGAAGACACGGAAAGGCCACGGACAACGCGCAACACCATACGGACACGCCATGCGGAGAGAAACGCGGAGAATGAATCACGCGGAAATGAAGAACACAGATTTGAGACATCATCAACAACGGTTAAATACCTCAAGGTTCTGTTAGTAATCTCATTGTGCAAATAACTTTAAACATAATGGCATCTTGTTCGAATAATATGCTTCATAGTATCCTATGCATCTGCTCATGAAACCGTGGTCTCTGGTTTGCAGCGCATCCCAAAAAGAGCAATGGAAGTGTGCAACAGAAATCTCCGAGAAAGGATCACTATTCGCAATCAGAATGGGATTAGCTATCCTATAAAGATCTGTGAGTGGAAAGATCATTATGTTTTGGCTGGTGGATGAAAACATTTCTGTGAGAAGAATCAAATTCAAATTGGAGATGAATGTGAATTTGGTCCTGGGCGAGTATAGAAGAATCAAGGAGACAAAGGCAAAGATTTCCCACAAAGAAACTTCCAAAGCCGGTCCCTGGGGAGCAGCAGCTGGATAATGTTAACTTCGACCCTGTGTCGTTAATTGGATGTCAGTGACCAGTTGAGTCAGTGCAATCTATCTGTTATGCTTTATTGGATAGGTTCATGTCCCGTAAGCATTATTCATATGATTCTGCAATTACGAGCTCAAGGACCCTTGCTTACGAGCCTTTCTATTGATTTGGTTCTACTATTGTTCAAGTTTGAGTTCATATTCAGGGTACAAAGAGAGACTTAAAGATGCAGGATGAAACCAATATGGTGAATCCACATTATTTCAACGGTCAACAACGGGAAATTTCGTAGTGCATAACCCACGACTTCAAGAAAGGCGTATCCAGCAGCTTCAGTCCGCTGTAGGAAAGACCCTACTGCGTAACCATGTAAAGATATATGATGGCTTAGGCAACTGCCCATTTACCCGTTCCTTGAGTTCTTTGCAGGTCTGTATTCCGCAAGCGGAACAACTTCATTCACAACTCAGAAAACATGAACATCGAAGATGACCGGCTTCCCTTGTCTGACTCTTCGAAGTTCAAAGACGCACACATAATCTTTCTCTATGTTGTTGTCAAACACAAACTTGGACCATCCTGTTAGCAGCAGCATGTTTTGGGTACTCCTTCTGTACTTAACTGCCCATATTTCTTCACTCGTCTGGATTCCGAGCTGGACTTCTTGCAGATTCGAAGGAAAATTGTTATCTGCCCAAAGCTTCGGGATTGTCTGCAAAAGTATGCTCCCGTGTTACTTTGATGCATTTGTATATATGTGTTGCATTAGTAGGACTATTAAACTCAAGGGAATGCATGATACCAGTGTAAATCCATGTCGGACATGGCTAGGTTGCATGCGAACCAAAAACGATTGACCTTTCAAGTTCGTACTAGCGATCTGATAAGTTCTTTGCTTTTCATCATCTGTGATTCTCCGTCTATTGGATCTGAAATACAATGGATAGTTTGCTTTATCGACCTGCGGTGTCTTCATAGTACCTAAATCAGTTTCAAAAATAAGAATTGGATTAGATGGATTAGACACGATTCACAAATCTATAAATAAATAAAGGATGTACTCTCGCTTTGTGCAACACCTTGAACTTCCTTGTCTCTATTGCTCTTCGATGTGGTCGCATGATCCTTCTGTGGCAACTGCAGTGCATCATCATCTGTTCTTTTTCAGTTCTCGCAACTTCCCTGACATCATCCTTCTCAATTGTATCATCACTGTCTATTTGTTGCTCGACGTGCTTCTTCTTGGAACATGAGCTCTTGTTATCAGTGAAGTAGGAAGCTTTTCTCTCACAACAGGAGTTATCAAAGATTAGGATGACATCAACCGAGAAGTCGTCATTCAAGCAAAAAACTAGAAAATCTGTAGCTTTGATGCCATGATATTCAAAAAAATCCCTCCACCCACCTACGAAGAAGTAGTCTCCTTCTTGCACGAGTTCCACTGTCGTACTGTTTCCTCTTGGACCTCTAAGTACAATCCTATCATCAATCTTCTCCTTGAACTGAAGTGCAAATTGCCTCGGAATCCTCTGCGAGGGGAAAAAAAACAAACCATAGTCATCGTTGCTGCAAATGAAACTGAGGATTAAAGCAGTCACCCAATCTTCGAATAAGCTTGAAAAAGTGGTTGAACTCACCAATTCAGTTCTGAAGTCACCCAACATGAGCTTGAAAAAGTGGTTCCCGTCCATAATCTTCGAATAAGCTAGGTTTGCTCGTCTTTCACCGTGATGTCTTTGACAGGAAAACTTGTCCTTCTATCCGGATGAAGAAGATTGGGAAGTTTACTGGTTAAACAAAATGAATGATGAACATGCACAAGGATCCTGCCCATAGTAGTTGGAAAACATGAACAATTTATGTGGGGGAGTAAGAATACCTTGTGTAACACCCGAGCATTTCGTTAACGTAAAACCCCATACTAATATCAATCAATGTTTTTAGATCCGGATCATTTATCAAACCAAAAACTTTAACGTGACGTAATAATTACGTTATAATATATTATTAAGAATAATTAATATTAGAGTTAATTGTAACATGTATTATTGATAAAAGATAAGAGAAAAATTGGAAAAATATCAACGTCTATGATATCAATGCTGATTATTTCATAGAAAACTAATGACGAGTATAAACTTAACAAAGTATCCATTACTTGCTTAATGTCCTATAGTATTACTCTTATTTATATAATTTATTTATATTTGTTTGTTAGGGCCCCCTTTCTCCACTTCTCTTTCTTCGTTATCCTTAAACATGAACCGAGCATGCTTTTTCTCCTCCTTCGTTTCCTCCATCTTCGCATCACTCATCACCATTTTTGTGAATTCTGTCCTTTGAGAGCGTGATTAATTGTGTAGCGAAATGGATTGGTGATTAGGGTTTGCAATTACATCCACGATAGGGGTTTGATTTTGGGGGATTTCAGATTTGATTTCCAAAAAGCAGCAAGTTTTTTGCACCCAACCAAACCGTCCAAGACCGGAGAAACCGGTCCGGGCCGCTGGTTCGAATGGTCCGACCGTTGGGTCGTCGGGTTTGGACGATTTTTTACATCGAACGAGTCGAAGGTGTAACCCGGACTGTTTTGAGGACCGGGTGGTGGGTTCTCCGATCGAACCGTCCGATCCGATCCGGCTTTCACAACAATTAGTATCAATGCAAAGGTACGAGTACAACGAGACCACGCTGCTTAGCGTTTAAAGTGAAATAAGAGGAAACGCTAGTAAAAGAAATATAAACTAAACCACGAATAGCATTACGATACTTAGGTTGCTTATGTTGAACTTAATGGACTAGTAGTTTGTAGACACCAAAGTTGCATGTGATTAACTATCCAAAAGACACTTGGACACCTATGTGTCAAGTAGTAAGGAACATAAACATGTATGTGTCAAGTGATAAAGCGAGATTAGGTCACCTAAGGAGTTATGTGTCAAGCTTAAAACAGGATGAGAACGCTTAGGGGTTTAGGTGTTATGTCTTTAGTTAAGGAGGTGCCATTTAGGTGGATACATGTCAAATCTTTAAATCAAGAAAGAGACACCTAAGTATTGACTTGTCAAGCTTATAAATATGGAAATGCCACCTAACGACACTGGGACGACACATCTTGATAATGTAACGTCTAATAAGGTGATGACTCATGACTTATTCCCCTATAAATATCATAAGTTTGATCTTGATAAGACACTTTAAACACCTTTGTTATTAAAAGAAGTGAAAGAAAAGGAGAAGTTAGTAAATGCGACGTTGAGGACGTTAAGGTTATTGACGTAACGTCCTTGGTCGGAAAAGGTGAAGGGTAACATATATAAGATGGTAGACGTTCAAGGAGGTCAAGTTATGACATCAAGTCACAAGCACTCACAGGAACCCAAAGATAACTATATGAATGATAGTTTTACGTTATGATTTAAGTTCATGTTATTGTCATGTTTTAAGTGTTCATAACCATATGTGCGCTTTAATGCTATTCGACAAGATGCAAGTTCATGCTTTAACCAACATTTAAATATTTTATGAAAGATGAATCTCTTGCTTGTAAAATCCATGCTTTAGCAAGTTATCGCTACAATTTTTTCATGGTCAAGATATCTCTTTGATTCACCATGATCGTGACAAATGTGTTTTCCATGATTTAAGTAAGTACATTACAAAAATCCAGCTCATTCACTGACAAATGTGTGTTCCATGATTTAAGTACATACCTTTCATGAATGTTTTGCGAGTTGGTAACAAGGGCCGTGAGCCATGAAGAATGAGTAAACTCAAGAAACCAATGATGTAAGTCGAAAGGTCCACGACGACCCATGGTGCACCTAACTTGTCGTAACGACACCAAGTATCGCAAATCATGACCACTCTTACCCATGTTTGCTTACACGTTTAAAGTTCCAAGTCGTTATACTTTATGATTATTCATTGGAATATGATTAAGGAAGTTTTCGACTTTAGCTTCAATGATCTCCTTTGCTAAAACGTTATGTTTCGCTAAGCTTTCATGACCACTTGTTTTATATGATTGAAATCGTTTTATCGAAACCTTATTGTTTTACGTGTCATAATATAGTTATTGAGATTTTAGTCTCACTTTTCGAATTATTTTAATATTTTTAGATAATCAAGTGGGACATGGGAAGAAGTCGTAGAGAATGGACATAGTTATTATCACTAGCATATAAAACATATAATCTAGAAAATTTTTGCTCTTATGTTACTTATGTAATAAACTCATGTAAAGTTTCACTCTTTTCAATAAAAGTACTTCACGTTTCCAAGTGCCTTGTGGTTAACTTATGGGTTAGAGCATGTCGATAACGTCTTTTAATCATATCTAATTTTGGGACGTTATACCTTTTTAAGTAGAAGTTCACACAAAAATAAAAGGAACTGGCAGCTGCTCGCATCTTGTTAAAGCACATTGATAATTTAAGGTATATCAGTTCATGTACTCTCAACAGGTTTAAGGTAGTACAAATACAACATTTCAATTCAAGTTCAGACTAGAACCATAAGAGAACAAGGCAAACGACTAGATAACCTCATAATAATCAGATCTACTGCTGCTAGGATAAATCTCCAGAGTGGGATGAATATTGTCTTCAACTTTGTCATGATTCTTCAGACAACTATACTGCGACTCACTACTGTCCTTTGCCACCGTCTATGGCTTTTCCATGGTCAATCGATCAAAAGGATCAACGACACGAAATATAGTGGTCTTCATCCCCAACTTTGGCCCCGTACGTTCCTGGATTCTCAAAAATACAATAGAAAACATCCAAAAACCTAAAATCAATTTATGGATTAAGGTTTCAGAGTAATTAAACCTAAATCACAAATTTCAAGCACTTTTTCATCCTTGTATTGCATGTACACACAAGCAGTTATCAATTTGACTAATCATAATCTAATTGGATTCAAATTTCGGTTGATAAATCGTTTTCTAACCTTTTGAATTGTTCGAAACAGTGCGATGAAGCCAAAATTGATGAAAATAAGACGTATCCTAATGCACAACATTGTCGATCAAAGATCACAATCTTCTCACGTACTCACGAACCAATTATATATTCTTTGTTGTCTGAATTGATCGAATTGGGTACAAATGGTTTTTTTTTTATGTTCGTTTGAAACAAATCTGAGCGTCGGGGGTTATTTGGTGAGTGAAGGTCTTGCGCGATAGTTGTTTTTGATTTGGTATGTTTTCGAATAAAGAATCCGTGTGTATATTTTTGGATTTTTTTTTCTAATTTTGGGTAATTTTTTCTTCTTATTTTGTTCTATTGTTTCTCAGCTTAACGAATAGAACTACACCCTAATGTTTAAATACATCATTTAAATTATTATTATTATTTCATGATATTTTTACTGAAAGTGATACTCCATCAAATTAAGATAGTAAATGATTTTGTTAGATTTTTCCCAAAACACTGCTATAATCGTATATAATTCCATCAAAACACCCAAAATTTTCAAATTTCATCCCACCCATCCAAATCTTTTAAAATTGCCAAGTTACTTACTCTGTTTACTTCAATGTTAAAAACTAATGGAACCACGGTAGAAAGACTATAATACCCTTTTTATTTTGTATTTTATTAGTTATTCATTAGATATAGCCAATAAATTTGATAATCTTTCTTTCTTTCCACACCATCTGCAAATCCTTGAAAAAAAAACCTACAATTTATTCACTTCAAATTGACTAATCGTGGAAATTTTAGAAAATTCGCGATATGGATAACTAAAAGCTCTTAAAAGTACAACAGCACATGCAAAGCATACATAGATCTTCACTAATGATCTCGATCAAAATCACAAGAATAACAAAGCAAAAAAAAAAAAAAAAAAAAAAAAAAAAGTATTCACAACATAGATGACATTAAGCCCTCAATGCGATCCAAAGTGAGCTTGATTTTCACTTTGCAATCCTTGGCTTCCGAAAATCACGATTCATCTCATACTCAACTCTCATTTGTTTATTTTTATGTCCAATTTCAATTAAACTGACAACAATCATATCTATTTGAGCCTTCATTTGAGAATCTTCACGAGCATACTCGATATTTGTACGCATTTCTTTTCCTTCTCGTTGAACCATGCTTTTATAAAATTCTCGTAAAATATTATTGATAATTTAAGTTGTGTATTTTAATCATGTGTTAACGTAGTTTTCGTGCATCATTTATAAAAACGAAACTTCTCAAAATGAGTGTTGAATAATGTATAAAGTGAAAATGTTGCATATAAATTGAGACGAAGAAAGTAATACTTCTGTTTGTAAAATAAATATCATATAAAGTTGAAAAAATCTTTAACATATCAATACATATGTTCCAACAAATCGTCTCCTCAATTAATTAATAATGATCAATCAAATTATATTTTTTTTGTATTCCCTCCCTCCATCCGATAAAATTTTCAACATTTTTCTATTTGGGTTGTCCGAAATAACTTATGGAAAATATTTAATCTAAAAAAATATCAAAGCACTCATTATCTGTTACAATATACTCACTATCTTCTCTTATAACCGGTACATTAATCCTATTATCACTAAAAAATTTCTTTCATTGTAAAATCCCATTAAAATTCAACACATGTATAAAATATCGTATCAAATCAAAATATTATAAGATTTATGAGACGAAAAAAATACATAATTATATGGATGTACAAACTAACATTTATTTAGATTGCAATATTTATTATATACAGTTAAATTTAGATTTATTTTTTTTTCTTCAACTTCAATTTTCAATCAAATAATTTTTTTTAATTCTTTACTATATAAAACAAATAAAAATATTATACATAATTTAAAATAAATAAAAATTATAAAATAATATAATTATTTTGAAACGAAAATAAGTTACTCCAATCGACGCATTTACAAAATCTTCCTACAACTCTAGGATAGGTTCCGGTGTATAAAACTCAAAGCCCTCGCCGGCTTCCTCCGCGCCCCCAATCCCCGCACCCTCAAAGTCCTTGCCCGACTCCATTTCCACCCCCTTAGCCTCCCTCTCCCTCTCCTCACCCTCGCCCCCACCTTCCCATCCCCTCACCCCCACCAAACCCGCCGCATCACCTTCCCCGCAGCAGAATCATCAGACTGCGATGACGATGATGGTGGTGAGGCAATGGAGGCCGGCGGCGCAGAGGAATATCAGGAACCAGTGGTCGAAACTTGCCGCCGCGTGCCGGTACGATTGGGGGAATTGTTCGGGTGAGGGGAGAGGGCAGGCGTCGGGGCTGGTTAACTCCTTGCTTTCTCAGAAGTACGTGCGGGGTTTTGAATGAGTTTTTTGGATGTTTGGATTTGTTTGGTTTGGTTTGGTATGTGAATGTGATTGCGAATTTGTATAATTTGGTTGACAATGGAAATGTGGGTGGTGCAAATGGATAGTTATGGGTCAGAGGTGTGAGAGTTGATAGAGAAACGCTACGTTCAATTACGTTTTTTGTTCCTTTAGTTGTTTAATAGCTTTCTTTCTTGTCCATTGGTGTTTCACGGACCCCAATTCAACTGTTAATTTGCAAAGTGAGAAAGAAGAGTTACTATATCGAAACTTGAAAACTGTGTTTTAAACGTTGAATTATACTCATTGAACGTCCAGAGGTCGATAAAGGCAGGCTGGATCATGTCTACTTGAAGGGCTGTAAGCAGGGAATGATTCCTCATCCAAACTGAGAACTTTACTCGAGAAGCTATGGTAGTTGCTGGTGTTATTTTATGAACATTGGCTTATTTCTATTTTGCTTGTGTGATATTGAGTAGTACACTTATTTAACGCGGTGGAGGGTCGCTGAACAAGATGTCATTGCATTCGAGAATCGAGATAGTGGTTCTGTTTGTTTCAACTTTGTTTCTTCATGCTAGTTGTGTTTGGTCTGCGTTCGCTGTGAAATCCATCCTTTTCTCGCTTGTTCGTTGTTTAATGACTTATATATTTGTTCTTTTAGTTCTGAATAATCTGCTGCAACGAACTCTTGTTTTGTACAGATACATGGATGTGATGGACTTGGGTGTCTTGAGTGACATGCCGAACATCCATAACAAGGCTCATCATAAACTACAAAAACAAGAGGTTAGTTTTATGATATCAGTTTCTTACCCTTCATCCTTTTATTTAACTCTTGATCAAACAATCTAGTTGGTTGTATACCTCCCGATAAAACAATTTTACATTGGTCAAACACTGATCCCTTTAATACATTTATAATAATAAATGAAAGCATGGAAATTGTCGGAGCCCAAAAGAGGCGGGCGTGAACTGGCACGTGCAGGTCTTTTGTTTTCATTGCGGGGGCTACTCAAATACTATAGTTGAAAAGAATGAATCTATTTCTATGATTATGATTCTAATAGAGCGCGTCATTCGATTTTTTTTCCATAAAATTGCACACTTTTAGTTCGTTTTGATGATAATTCATATTGTTCAAGAAAAAAACAAGGATAGTCTCAAGTTATCTATAAAAATAAAAAGTAAAGAGAATCAATGATTTTTAAAAGGAATTATAAGATGATTCCTAAACAATGTGAGAAGATCGACTTCTAACCAGAGATACTTAATTTAAACTTAATCTAGTATCACATTTCTATAGTTGAATATATATTTAATACTAGTATCAAATTTCAATCAAGAGAATTAACAAGAGAAAAATGTCTGGAGAAAATTTGAGTTGAACTTTAGAAAATAACTACCAGAACAAGTGTTTATTGTCAACTTAAACATCTTTATATTAAATGTTTCTCTTAGAAAAGTGAACATTTCTTTAGAGTGTAAAGAGAGAAATAGAAGAAGAAAAGGGAGGACCTTCCGAGAAGAAGAAAAGGGAGGACAAAAGAGAAGTTTTGGTTTGAACTCAAGACCTGGAGCATGTAATTTTATCAAAAAAACCACGAGACTGATCCTGAGCAGGCTGCAATATGGCATACAAATATGCTTTTGTTGCAATATTCAGTGGGGGGTGTAGATCCCACAGCTCCCATTGTAAATTCGTCCCTACAGGAGAAATTTTTTTGCAGAAACTCATTAGTTCTTTTTTTCATCCTATATCACATGAAGAAAGATTTTTTTTCTTTTTTTTTTTCTTTCTTTCTTGTTTTTGTATTTTCTCGTTGCATACAGAGTTTTTACGTGCTTTGCCATGCATGAAGAAGTCATTAATTCTACTGCAATCTCACTTCCTGTTTATTTTCTAGAAACTTAGGCGATCTTGTGTGATGTGTGCTGCTTTTCGAGTCGTCTTTACTTTTAACCTTAGTATTTGAAATGGAAGCATGGCATGAAAGCCCTTACCCTGCAGTTATTTTTAAATTGAGCTATGAAAGTAATTGCTATAGTCTTATTCCTCTTGTTCATGTTATGGTATGAAATCCCTTGCCCTCCATTTTTATTTGAATTGAGTCATGAAAGTAATTTCTCTATTTAATTTGCAGGAACTCTACAAACGTGGAATTCTATCATCCTATAAGCGCATGGTAAGGTCTTAATGAGAAGCAGATGAATGATGAATCTGAACAGATTTGCTTTTGTAGTTGGTTCGATATCGAAGATCCTTGATCTAAAAGTTTCGAATGCTGCTTTATATCACAAATAGAAAATCGTGAAAATGCAAACTTATAGATCTTATTATTGCCGTGCCTCATTCTATACTTGTCAATTTATGGCATAATCATCTAATATAAATTTTGAAAATATGTTAAGGAAATTGTTTGCGTCAGCAAATTCTTAAACATTTATTTGAAAATTTACATATGTAAAAAACAAGTTGTGTGGAAGTGTTTAA
Organism: Drosera spatulata; assembly: GCA_035668315.1. Lineage (NCBI taxonomy): Eukaryota > Viridiplantae > Streptophyta > Magnoliopsida > Caryophyllales > Droseraceae > Drosera > Drosera spatulata. The sequence continues at coordinate 4,286 of JAOVYX010014943.1, read as the reverse complement.
CTTCGATAACAAACAAAACAAGACACTGCTCATATCCATATCTAATATATGTAAAACGTTTGAATTTTCCAGATTCTAATTTTGATAGTAGTGTTCGAGTGAATGTGAATAATTCTTTATGACAAAACTAAACTAGTAGTTGTTTTAACAAATAAACTCAATTTTTGGTTGTTAATTATTTTAACCGACTTGTACATAAAATATATATGTTGAGGATAAATCAAAGCTATAGTGGTATATATATAGAAAAATTATTTAATTTTTGTTCTAGATTGTCATTACATGTTTTGTATTGAATAGTTAAGATCATACCATTTGGAAGTATACAAGTCAGTCAACTTTTTTTATGGAGAATTTGCATTTCAAACTCTACGTAATGCCTTTCAGATACCATGAGAGGAAGGGGAAAAAAAAAAAAAAAACCTTAAGTGACGTATATTGCATTATATTATTTTCGTTTTAAGTTAATTTGAAAATCAGAAGTCGAGATTAAAAGCTTATTTGGACATTAATCAAGGAGAGATAATTAACCTATTAAACTCAACCATTGATTTCTACATCTAATAATGCAGTCACACAGTACTTTATATATTTTTTTTCATTGTATCAAATAATGTAAGCAAACAAAACATATTTCTAAGATATATTTTAACTCATTTCATTTTAGTTTTGGATTAGATATATTTATTAAATGGTTCATTAATGATATTGGGACATGACCACTTAAAAATGGCCATGACCTTCCTAAGCCAAAATATTATCTATGATACTATACATACTTATAATAGAAGTTGGCATCAATAATCATGCAGGGAGGCTTGTGGATGATTTTCTTTCCTTTTTTTTTTCTATCCTTGCAAGGTGACCAGTGTCAGACAGCTATCTTTGACAATAGTTCCTATATACATACATCTTTGTGTGGCATCGTCTCCTTATCTCCTGTATGCATACTTTTTTGGGGTTTCCTGTTGTGACAGGAATCTGTTGCATCACTGGTACGAATAACGTCCCTTGAACTATTTAAGTGGTTTGTTTCAGGTTGCTGTATTAGTTCAAATGATAAATACTAGTCGATCCATGAAGTGTTTCTCACAAGGGGTGAAGGGTTATTCTCTATTACAATTTTCTACTAGTTCAGATGATAAAAATGATACTGGTGATGGAGGTGGCATTCCGGTTTTCACATTTTTGTCTGTTTCTGCATTTGGTATGTTTATTGACTGTTCTCAATACTCAAATGTAGTTTATTTATTTTTGCAAAAAAAAAAAAAAAGTAGTTTATTTATCCCGTGATTAAGAGGTGAGGAGTGATGAGTGTTATAATTGGAGATCAATTTGTAACCCTTAAAGCTTTTGTGAAAAAATGGAATCTGAGGTCTTCACTCTTCAATACCATTATGCTATTTGCTGTGTTGAACTGGATTTAGTATTTGACATACTTCAGTTATCGGCTCTGTAGTCTGGATTCTTTTTAGTCATTTGAGCCAATAAATAAGTTGCTTATGGTGGAAACATGAGAGCTCTTCTTTTGAGTTATGGCAGCTAAAAGTCTGAGACCAAATGTAGCACATGACAATCTATATACCTCTCTTCTTTCCGTTGCCGACCATATTCTCTTTTTTTTTCTTTTCTTTTTTCTTTTTTCAATCGTTTTCCAGAGGAGCTAGCACAGGAGCTTGTTGAAATGTTCAAAATGGAACTCATATTGAAGGCAAGTTACTACTACTTTGTACTTTCATGAGACAATCAATGTGCCTCTTTAGTTCACCTTTTGCGAGTCATAATTCCTGATTGGTATCCACAGCGTTTTCTTGTAGTCGAGCTGCTCTCTGCGAGTTGCGTGAAAGCGGAGGCAGCCAATCGGCTATCTTGGTCTGATGAACTTTATCAAGGGGAGACTGACGACTTGAGGATCTGCAGCTTGTATGTGGAAGAAACTGCCAAGCCAATTATGCCTAGATTACTGGGCTGGAAGTCTGTTGCTGATGCTATTCACTCAAATTATCAGCCCAACCGTGAGGTCTTACAGGTTGGTGTTCGCTAGTGTGCATCTCATTTATTTTCGTTCCTTCTGTACTATTGCACCTCATGTACATGACGGTCTCACCTAAAGGAGGTTCACAGTAAGGGTGTTTTCACCATATGTCGGTGACACTATCCAATGAAAATGCCAAATTCCAACCTAACAAACCGCAGCAAGTGGACCAGTCTAATTGAGAATCATAACATTGTTGCGATGATACTATCACCTGGCTTAAGAGAGCATCACAATTAAGAATTTATCTCATTCACTCGTATAGTTGTCTCTATTTATCGAAATTCGGCTGCAATATAAAGGTACCTCATTCAGTAAAATTGGAGAATTGGTAAACATTGGGATTGCTTCTATGTTCGCATGCATAAAAATAAAGGATGCAAGAGACTAGAGGTTGCCGGACTCATTGGATATTGCAGGCAGGGCATCTAAGATAGTGATACTATCGTTCTTACTCGGATTTTTCAAACTTGTGAAGTTTGATTATGATCTTTTGCAATGCAGGTTTGTCTCACAACGTGGCTCGCAGATGTGAATTTAGATACTCACAGGTATGGATGATTTTCCCCATAAATTTAGGACAAACTTGGAGTTCCATATATATTTGAAACCAGGATTTTCAATTAGCATAAGGAATGATTTGATGAAGAACCATGCTCTCAAGTAACCCAATTTGTGTTTTTTTTTTTTTTTTTTTCTATTTATGTTTGCTTTTTCTTTTCTTTTTTTGGGCAAAAAAATGTGTGCAGGATAGACGGGATATTTAGTATTGTAGGCGAAGAAATGCACACGAACTTTTTGTGAGGCAGCTTTATCTGCAAGCAAAATCAGTGCAGCTCTTCCATGGCTATCAACTGTTAAAAGGTCCACTGGAGTATCAGGATCTGAATGCATTGCTGTCCTAAATTATCGAATAATTAGCTGATCCAAGGTCTAGGATCGGGCAATTTGATCATTGCTTGGAGGAACGGTGATCGAAGACTGAAGGATTTGTCGCTTGTTCACTGCGAAATGGTTTCTTTTATTTATTCTATTTACATGTCATGAATCATAGTTTGTCGAGTGTTGTATTATTCCATATGTATGTCGTCGTTGGGCGGCTCTGGCTTTCATTGTCAAGTACCATGAAATTCATGCGACCAATAAGTAATAAAGTATCTGTATGTTTGATTCAGTATGCTTCTATAACACTGTTCACATACCTTGCAGAAGTTACCAATTATTTCTGGTTTTGTATTGTTCAAATTTTTGTTTCTTGTTCAAAGTTTAGCTTTGATTTCCTTCGCAAAAGAAAAAGAAAAAAGGTTTTTATCATTAATCTTGATGCTGAGGATTGAGATCTTCCTGGCTGCTCCAGTCTTTAGGGATACGAACTTCGCAAGCTAGTTCCCAAAGGAATGACGGAATAATGATCACAATACTTTTCATGCTGACAAAAATGTAATTAGACATAACTCACCAAAATAACTCGTTTTGCAACTCCTAGTTTTCTACTACAATCAGAAAATAAGCAAACACGTTCAAATAGTTTCATCTCTGTTGTCATGAATCTCGTGACCCATCACCCGCGCTACCATCGATCGGCCAACACCTCCTCATGCTGAACTGCCAGCCAATCCTCAGCTACACGATAACTTTCAACAAGGAAAAATAGCACAAGATGTTGCAGAAGACAGCAGCTCTTCTTAATCCATAAAGAGTATTCGAATATTTGTACATCTCGATGATCGTCCAAGTGATGGACAACATAGTTGTACACGTCATCTCACCACGGAATACATGATGAACTCCGGTGAGGTAAACTGGAAGGGCTGATGTGGAATAGGATTCCTGTTCCAGTTCAATACATTCAAGATCATTTAGTCACTGAAAAATAAATGCTTCGAATCAGCATCTACAGGGTAAAAGAACGACGTACGGTCGAGGCCCATAAACTTTGAGCTGTCGTACATGGGTGTCTCTCCCGTTGAGGTGATTTGATAAGACTGCGATTTGCAGCATGAATGTGTTCACGAAAGTTTCCCTGCCAAAAAGTTGCAGACAATTTATCAGCAAGTCAAGCAAACAAATTGACCAAACTTGACCGTGACCTCATATCCCTCATGTTCGAGCCAAACCATGCGTGCAAGTTCAAAACAGCCAAAGGAAAAAGGTCAGACGATGTCCGAACTGATCCATTCATCAATAAGCCCAATTTATTTTCATGCATTATTCCTGAATATATCGTTGTTAGCTTACCTTGGGTCGGTTC
>JAOVYX010014942.1:0-29950 GCA_035668315.1 Drosera spatulata | reverse complement strand
GACGTTAAAGATGTCAAGGTGATCAAGATTGCTACTGCAGAAAATCCAACTGATATACTGACGAAACCAGTTCCTGTTTCAAAGTTTCGTCAGTGTCTGAAACTCTTAGGAGTGGAGGGCAGCTAGGCTCGTTTGAAGCTTAGGTTGAGGTTGCTTGACGACAATGAAGTTGATTTGAGTCAAGGTGGAGATTTGTTGACGGTGGTGCGTGGCGGTGCCTCAAATCAAAGCTCCGCGTCTGGTCCGCGTGGCTTCTCTGCGCTCGTCTCCGCATCCTCCCCCGCGTGGCTCTGTGCGTGATGCTGCTTATAAAAGGAAGAAGAGGATTGATGGAGAGAAACAAGGAGCAGAGACAGAGAGACGCAAAGACAGAAGAAGAGAGGAGGATTTGAGTGGGTGAGAAAGGAAAGGAGTAAGGGAGGAAGAGATAAAGAGATTTGAGTGGAAAAAGTACTATTTATATATACACACAAAAACACATTGAAGGTTTAAGGGATTTATTTTATAGATTATTATCTCTATCCCTTATTGTGAGATTCTCAATATTTTGAATGTAACTCCTTTTGTATTTTCTCATTTGGTTAGTGGATTCTTCGTCGTCAGCGACCACCCGTAGTTTTTCCCGTAAGGATTTTCACGTAGAATTCTTTGTCTCAATTTATTTTTGCGTACTTATTTCCAAAAATCTCTCTTTTTCTCTATCCCTGCCGCTCCTGAAAGTTGTTGCTATGAGAAGGACACCAAACTTATCCAATTATTTGAGAACGAAAAGTCACGGGAGCCTGGAGAGGTTGCAGCTTCAGTTTGTCTTGAACAAGTCCGTGTCATCCTTCGTGATTAGAATATATATCTTATACAAAGCATAAGTTTTTACCTTAGTCATCCTACTTACACTTGGTACACATTAGAGGGTGCTAACAATCAACTCAACTATCGCTTCATGTGAGAGGTTTCGTGTTAGGGCTATGCCACCAGTCAAAATGTGGCTAAATTGTCATTGGTTCTGCTCATTTTTCCCCTTTTAAGATTGCTTACATGGACTAATCACAAATGGACTGTTGATGGATTTGTGAATGACTGTCACTAAGGTTTTTTACGTGTATTGTGCTTTTATTAATTTATATATTATTCATGCTTGTTTTGTAGTCCTCTTCCCCTGGACAATTAATGATCCGGCTAATGGATAATAGCCATGAGAACCCAGAGGTGGCCGACTACGGGTCCATAAGATCCCACAATATCAGCGCGGTGAGATTCCGCCAATTCACTGATAATATGGTCCATCAAACCATGTTGCAACGGTGCGTATATGATTCCTTAATTTCGTCCGTACCATGTCTTCGAGTTTGCACAACCTGATTCATGCCCCGATGTTGGAAAGAGTACAACTGTACAAGTACGCATCAATATTTGGAATTTTGCTTCCTAAATTAGTCACACATAAAATTATGTGTGTCTAAACTCTAAATTATTGGATCTTCAAATTAATGGTTGAAATTAAAATCTTATTTTTGTGTTAATTATGGAGAGATAGATCCACTTTCAATCTCAACTATTGATCTTTAAATTCAATAAATGACTCTGTTTCAAATGAGATCTTTTAAATTTGATCGTTTATCTTTTTCTTCCGATAGTTCTAAATAAATGTTAATAAATTAGAAAATAAATACAATTCATAGTCAAAGTAAAAGAAAAAGTTCAATTCAATAGAATTTATTGATGAGTCGATATATTTTGGTTGAATTTTAAGAGGAAAAAATTTAATTCAAAAATCTATGAAACCTATTAACAATTTTAACAATTAATGTTAAGTATCAATTTTAACAATTAATGAGAATACACGAAGAGATAATATTTTTGTTATTTGTAGAATCTTTGACAAACAAGATAATTCATATCAAATACTACTCTATCACTACTATATTAGTTAAAAAAGATATTATATCTCTCTTTTACCGTACGATTAATACGTTGGTTAGATGTCATTGTTATATGGTCAATTTCAAATAAAGAAAAAAAGAAAAGAAAGATTGTTATGTCTTAATGTTTTTTTGGAAAAGAAACGAAAAAAATCGAAAACTCAATCTCTGGTTTCAAGGTTAAAATATCATACAGCTGATGCTGTTTGGAGAAGGTTCACTCACTGCTTGAGCAGGGTTGCAGTTGTTTTATTGTGCCCCTCCTCCATTGTGACATTCCCAACCCAATCCCACCCGTTGATGAGACACGTTGATGAAGGTGAATCTAAGAATCACACCCCCTAGACAAAAATAGGGATATGTTTTTGTTTGCCCATCGAAGGTGATTGAATTTATATTCGTGACTTTGTTAGTTTGCATAGTTTTAAGACTTCTCCTTCTGATGAGTTTGTGATATTGGTCTAGAGCACCCAACACATTGTTGCTTATATCTATGTTTGCTGTTTTTCTCAAATTTCTAGCGTTTTGGACACAAAGGAACTCTTCCGCTAATCCTGTACAGGGAAGTATAATGAGAAATTTTCCTGCTGAACTCCTCCTCCAGCCTAACCAGCATCGCCTGAACTCCTCAAATTTCCCCACCAGACTCGAGGCTCGAAACTGCTGAAGTATCATAAGTTCCTGGATGCTTCCTCTTGTTGCACAGTGCCTTACCTCCTCCCCATCTAACTAGTGAACAACTGGACTTGATGAATATTCATCTGTCTTTCATATCCACCTTGGTTAAAATCAGAGCCGTGACCCTGGAGTTTCTGATGCTTATTAGATGGAGGAATCACGTCACAAATGTGACGGTCTCGGGAGTTTGTGGTCATGTGTTGAGGTTATATTCTATGTATAGTAGTAAACAAATAGTACCCGACATCTCTCGTTTTTGTTTGTGTAGTGAGAATCGAAGGAACATTAGCTTGTACTTGATTTTGTTCTGTTAGCCTGTCTCGGGACGAAGTTTTCTTGTAAGTGTATCAGATGGGATGAATGTCTTGACTTAATTTTCTGTGGCTATACACACTCTTTCTGTCTCTAGTATCCTGTGTAAGCATTACTTGATTATATTTAGTCATAGATCGATATAGAACGCCATGTTATTAGCAGAAACGAGTACAGAATTAACTTTAGAGCTTTTCATAATTCTGGATCTGAATCTGCAATGGAAGAAACTATGCCTGGACGGAGCTAGTACTACTCCTCATATCATCTCGGCCGCTGGCTCGATGAGGTACCTTGTACGTTATGAACGTATGTATACGAATGAGATTCAGAATAAACGACTTATCTCATATATATAGAAATCTTAACGGGTCTTTTCATCATAGGCTCGTTAGGTCTGGCACATTGGGCCTGAAGCCCAGTCCACATCAGCCAACTCATATTCGACTTGATTAAGAGTTCAATAACCACGATTTATTAGATTAAATAATTAACCTGATTAATTATAACACACTTATGAAAATATCAAAATTAATATTCTAACATTCTCTCACTTGGGTTATATTAATTGTTAAAACTATTTTGACAACGACTTACTTTAGAAAATAAAACATCATCATTTTAATCTGATTTTTCAAAAATTATGCGCACTTTACAAAACCGATTGGTCTAGTAAGACTCTTCAAGTCAATCCGGTCCCATAGAGTTTCAAAGTTCGAATCATGATGGCACTACATCTTTGATGAAAACGACACAGGATCTTCCATGCTCACAAAACTTTAGACTCAACTAACACGGATTGAAACTGGTAGTGTGGCAGGTTGATAACCCTCAAAGGGTATCCTGATGTGTTATGAAAACTCCCCAATGAGAATCCTTCTATTATCGTCTTATCGCTCGTCGATTCTCTAACCTTTATGCATTACCGTAATGAGAAAATCATTCGTTAGAATGGACCCTAATATGTCTCAATCTTTACACTATATGGTGATCGGTATTGTGTCTCAAGACATACCTTGAAGGCTACCCCAAGTCTTGCCTCAAGATTATCACAAATCTTAAGACTTTCAAAACATGAAATCAATATAACTGAAAATGCATGTTGTTTATTTGACTTCATTACAAAATACAACAGAACAAATGAAATAAAACCTAAAAGAGCATACTAAATACATAACTCTCACTAAATAATCGCATCCCAAGTTGCTCCTAAGCCCATGCTAGCAACATGTCTCTCAAAGACATAAAGGCGAAGGTCTTAGTTACTGGATCTGCAACCATATCATTTGTTCCAATATGCTCAATTGTAACGTCATCTCACTTGACCTTCTCTTTGAGGGTCAGATACTTTACCTCTATGAGTTTAGACCCTGTGATACTCCTATTATTAACAAACAACACAACGAAGTTATTATCACACAACAATTGGATAGGTCTAAACACAAAGTCAACAACATTCAGCTTTTGCATAAAATCCTTTAGTGTGATGGCTCGATTGCCTGCTTTATAACATGCTACAAACTCTGTCTTCATGGTTGAATAGCCAACTAGCTTTTGCTTTTCACTTTTCCAGGACACAGCTCCGCCTGCCATCATAAATACATAACATGAGGTGGATTTTCTGACATCTGAACAACTGACAAAGTCAGAATCTGTATAGGCTTCAAACTGTAGATTCTCCACTCTGGGATATATCAGCATATAATCTCTGGTTCGTTTCAAGTATCTCAACACCTTCTTAGCAGCTACCCAATGATCCTGATCAGGATTAAACTGATATCTACCAAGAAGTTCAGCTGCAAAAGTAACATCTGGTCTTGTGCACACTTGAGCATACATAATGCTCCCAACTACACTTGCATAAGGTACTTTCTTCATAACTTCTCGCTCCAAATCATTTTGAGAACATTGTGATGACTCAAGTTATCACCTTTAGTAACAGGTGCTACTCCAGGTTTACAATCCAGCATGTTGAATCGTTCCAGAATACGATCAATGTATGTCTTGTAAGACAAACTTAACAAATAATGAGAACGATCTCTAATAATCTGTATGCTAAGCATAAAATTAGCTTCTCCCAGATCCTTCATATCGAATTCTCTTGACAACCAGCGCTTCGTCTCATGGAGTAAACCCAGATTACTGTTGGCGAGCAAAATATCATCCATATAGAGAATGAGAAAAATGAATTTGCTCCCACTGATCCTGTGGTATATGCATGGATCCATTGGATTCTCCTGAAATCCAAAAGAAGTAACCACACAATCAAATCGCAAATACCACTGTTTGGATGCTTGCTTTAGTCCATATATGGATTTTTTTGAGTCTGCATACAAGATGCTCATTGCTCTTCACAACAAAACCTTTAGGCTGCATCATATAAACTTCTTCATTAAGACTACCATTAAGAAAAACAGTCTTCACATCCATTTGATGCAACTCCAGGTTGAAGTGAGCAGTTAGTGCCATACGAATTCCGAAGGAATCTTTGTTGGAAACGGGAGAAAAAGTTTTTCTATAGTCTTTGTCTTCTCTCTGAGTGAAGTCTTTTGCAACAAGTCTGGCTTTAAACCTCTCAATCTTCCAATCAAAATTTTTCTTGGTCTTGTAAACCCATTTGCAACAAATAGCTTGTATCCTTCATGTAACTCACACAATTCTCAGACTCCATTATACTTCATGGACTGCATCTCATCCTTCATGGCATCTAACCACAAGTCTACATGAGAACTAGAAATGGTCGCTGAATATGTCACAATATCAACAACGTAGCCAATGTCATAATCCTGTTCACCCAGATAGACTTCATAATAGTGAGGAATAGCCGTTTTTCTCTCTCTTGTGGATCTTCTAGGTGAAACCTTTGACAATAAAGTTAGTGCTTAAGAAGCATTAGCGAGAACAACATCAGTCATGAGCGGTTGCCCCTCATCGGAGACAGTTGTTGGTGCAGATGGCTCAACTCCCACTGAAACAAGTAATTAAGGATAAAAATAAAGTAGACAATGAACTATCCACGTCCAACTCCAGAAACTTAGCTATTTGTGATTCCAAAATCCTGACACCTCCAGAAGGGTTATAGAACCTATATCCCTTTGAATGTTCTGGATATCCAACAAAGTAAGAACGGGCTGGCATCCTACTTACTCAGAATTGGATTCCACAGCTTCATCTCAGCAAGACATCCCCAAACTCGAAGATGCTATAAACTAGGTTTTCCTTCAGTCTATATCTTGAAAGGAATAAGAGGAACTGCTTTGTGGGGTACTCTGTTGAGTATGTATATTGCTGTTTTTTAAGGCTTCTCTCCATAAGAAATCAGGCAAATTGGTTCTGCTAACCATACTTCTAACCATAACCATCAAAGTACGGTTGCGTCTTTCTGCCACACCATTCTGCTCAGGACCGTCAGGCATAGAAAACTAAGGAATAATATCATAATCTTCCAAGTACTTAGCAAATGGGCCTTTAAGTTGTCCAGCATCCCCATGCTTGCTATAGTATTCCCCTTCTCGGTTAGACCTGACCACCTTAATGACTTTTCTAAGCTGTTTATCGACTTTAGTATGAAATATCTTGAATTTCTCAAGAGATTCACACTTATCTTTAATCAAGAACAGATAACCATATCGAGAATAGTCATCAATGAAAGTAATGAAATAGGAGTTGTTGCACATGGTGGTTGTATAGGGACCACTGATATCTCTATGGATCAAATCAAACAAACCTGAACTTCTGATTGTCGTTTTGTTCTTTATTTTGGTCATTTTATCCCTACAATAATCGACACATGTTTCCACACTACTGTAATCAAGAGTAGGTAAAATATTGGACTTTCTGAATCTTTTCGACTCTTTCTTTAGAATATGACCCAATCTCTTATGTCATAACATGAAAGACCGATCCTTAAGCAGAGGTCGTTTGGACGTGACAGTGTAAACATTGTAACACGCATGGATGTCTATGGGAGACAAACACAATTTATATAAATCATGAGATAAAGTACAATGTTTCACAACATTAGGACCAAAAGAGATTGACCAAAGAGTTCTTTATCTCAAAAGCATGACCAACAATATCTAACAGGGGAACTGACAACAAGTTCCATCTGAAAGATGGAATATAGTGAGTGTTTCTTAACATTAACTTGAAACCAGACTCCAAAAGAAGACAGACATCTCTCGTAAACTCTATATCAGCATCCAAGTTATTGTCAATCGTGATTTTTTATTCATCCTGATTTGGTCTCCTTTTGTTTATAAACCCCAGTATGGTAAAAGCAACATCATTAGTTGCACCATTATCTAGCCACCAAGAACCTGACGTAGCTTCAAATAGATTAGATTCATAAACATGACCATAAAATCATTATCTGTATTTTCACGTTTGGCTAAACAAGTTTTAAATTTACGACAATCTTTTTTCACATGACCAACCTTCTTGTAAAAGAAGAATTGATCATCTTCTACCTTCTTAAAAGAAGATATATCTTTAGGTCCCATCTCATAGGTTTGACTAGAATCCCTACGAGGCTTACATTTATCTTGAGAAGCCTTACTCTTAGAGGTGTTGTCTTTGTGAAACTTACGAACTGAGGTCAATAAGGCAAGCTGACCTTTCTCTTAATTGAGCTTCTCTTCTTCTGTAACAGTCCTTGCAATCAAATTATTAATAGACCACGTCTCATCTTGTGAATTGTAGTTGGTCTTGATGATGCTGAATATGGGAGAAAGAATATGCAAGGCTTGATGCACGATGCATGTATCTAGAAGAGCCACTTTAAGTGCTTGAGGCTTGGTTTGAAAATCTACTACCGGATAATATAATCCTTGACACCGCTGACTCCATCATATCTCATCTCAAAAAATCCTTGCAGAAGTGTCCTAATTTCTGCATCGGATGAGACACGATACCTTTCACTAATTACTTGTAGCAATTTCTTAGCAATATAGTTAGCTGGCAGGCCATTTTTCAAGTTTTCCAAGATTATGCTCATCATGGAGAACAAACAAATTCTGTTTCTTTTCAACCAAGCAGCATGTTCTGCCCTAGCATCAGCACTACTTTTTGTTGTAGGTATCTTTGGTTCATCCAGAACCAGTGCTTGATGCACATTGGCCATCTCTATGATAAAGGGAAAATCCTCTTTCCACTTCTTGAAATTAGAGACATTAGATATCTCTATTGTAATATTGTTATTGACTGAGAAGGTGACTGAAATAAATAACAATTAACACCATGTGAGTAACCAATGTATTACTTGCAAACCGTATAAGCTTACATATTGAAGACTATACCCATAATCAAGCAAAGACCTTTAGACTAAATACAAGATATGTAATGCAGAACTTCGAATATAGTAACGGATCTGAGAATTTATTCCAACCATTGCGATCTACCACCTTTGGGGTGTATAGACCCCTCCGGTTAGTCATTTTCCAACCATATACTTCTTATGATCCCTCCAAATTTTAACACATAACCACTTCCTTTGGGTAGTGTGATAATGCACTTCAACTTGGTAGACCCCACCATTATAAGGAGAGAGAACACCGTTTTTTCGTACGGACGGTGTTCATCGTCTATGCATTATTCTCTTAATTTTATTTTATTGTTAAAATCATCATTTAGTAAATATTTTTTAGATAATGTTTTTTTTATGACAAGGATGTTCGGGTCAGATCGCGCGAATCTCAATTAATCCTTCGGATATTGACAAGGTGCTCCCACTAGCATCAGTTAAACCTTTGATCGAAATCAACGGGCATGACCAATCTGAATTTTAAGGATAGTACGATTCGAACCAAAAACCTTCAAAAAAAATGATTAAGTTGAACATCAATAGACTAATCAGATTGATTTATTTTTTGGAAAATGTTCGACACACCACCACGCCGTAATTCTCTACACCCCTTAAACCCAAACATTCATCGGCATCAAATTCATCACTTCGTCGCCTCAAACTTTATTCGACTGGAGAGCCGAGCAACACAAAATAATGACAGAAACACGGCGCGGGACGGCTTTAGAGAATTACAGCTCAAGATTTTGAGCTCTCAAGTTTCATGGCCTCATAATCTCAAGAAAGAGGAGAGAACTTCAAGTTCGCAAAATTTCATGGAATTGCAGTTTGAGCTCAGTTGTTCTCTCAACCGGATTCATAGAATTCTTTTTCACACCTTCGTGGATTCTATATCAATTCTATGTTTTCTCTAATACGACATATAAGCATTACTTCATTATATTTAACCATATATCGATATAAAACATCATATTATTAGTAGATACGAATACAGAATTATCTTTATAGTTTTTCATAACTCTAGATCTGAATCTGTAGCGGGAGAAATTACTTCTGGACGGATCTAGTACTACTCCTCTAATCACCTCGATCGCTGGCTCGATGAGACACCTTGTACGTTATGAACGTATATATACGAATGAGATTCAAAGGAGGCGACTTAACTCATATATATAGAAAACCTAGCAGGCGCTCTCAACACAAGCTAGTTAGGTCTGGTCCATTGGGTCTGAAACCCATGCCACACCAGCCATCCCATATTCGACTTGATTAAGAGTTCGATAACCATGATTTAGTAGATCAAATAATTAACCTGATTAATTATAATTAATATAACCCACATTTTTGAGAATATTAAAATTAATATCTAACATCCTGTACTTGGTCTCTCTTCTCAAATGAAGAATTATTGATAAACTCAATAGAAATACTAGCTATGACGAACGCGCCTAAGGTTAAATAAACATACGAAACCCTAATTTCCCTAAGTAGTTAACTAAAAGAAACAAAATCTAAAAATAACTAAAAGTAACTAAATTTTAAAAATTCAAAAAAACAAAATAAAATTGAACCTTCATGCATCATTCTCCTCTAGTTAGACAAAACTCAGGTTTATCGGGATAAATTTGTTTTATGTGACAGTTATCGTGAAATATTAATAATTGTGTAAATTATATATTTTCTTGCAATAGAGATTATAGAATGGCCAAATAATGTTTGATATGAATACTAAAACCAAGATCATAAAAAATACATATTGAGTAGTATTATTTACGAAAGTGTGATATTTTATATAGGATAAAGGGAGTGTGTTTTAAGAATTATAGTAAGAAATAGTATTATATTACAAGAACCAATTTGGTCCAACTGTGGTGAGGCTCGGATCAGGACAGAGTTTGGATAGGTCACGATCTAACGCTTGAGAACCTGTCTCATAAGTTTAGGTTTCGAGTTTGATAATTGCAGACTAACTTATTGAAAAATACACGATCATGAATCTTGAAGTGAAGAATAAACAAGAATATGATTCTTATTTTGTCTTGGTTCTTTCCGTTTTCTTCAATGTATCCCCTTTATAAAAATATTGTTACTACGAAAGTTAATCATCTATGTGAAATATTGATGCGAGAATCATGATCTCGAGGGGCTTCAAAGTAAGCCAATTATATTGAGGCTCTGCCACATCCATACATACTTTGGTGATAAGTTGATTTTCCCTCGAATGGATGACTTCTTTTCATGACTCGACCATGATTATAGTCTCCTTCAGCGAATCATCCACCTTGACATCAGGTTCGAGTGGTTCATCATCGCTATAATCATCATAAATGACTTCTCCAAATTCATCACCATCTTCATCATGATAATTATCTAAGATGGGACTATCAGTCTTTTTGAACTCCGGAATCTTGATTTTCATCTCAATGTTAAGAGATGGGATTAGATCTTTAATCTGAACGTCTCATTGTCCATCCCAGATCGAAAACACGAATAAATATAGATCTGTCACATGTTCATCATCGGATGAAATCTCATATTCCTCTTGTTCGGCTATGGACCGAGCAATACAGCTTGCCTTTGCAAGTTGCCACTCTAGATCCCGAATCCGTCTTTGATTCTCTTCAATCTCAATGTCACGTGGGTCGCTTTTTAATCGACGTGGCTGCTCGGTTTTTTCTAGGTCGAATCAATAACCATAATTACTACTGTTACGAATTCCATCTGAATTCAATCAGATGCATAAAGATGCATTTGTTGGATGAAAGGATGCAAACAAGGCAATTACCCAGAATGACGCATAGTCGTGCCATCTTGCACGGGACCTAAGCCAAGCCGTGTGTCGAGCGTAGGCAGAAATTGGTCTAAAAGCTCGTGCGGCCGCGTCACCTCACGCACGGGCCACTTTAGGCCTTATTTTGACTGAGATGCAGTTTCAGAACATGGGCTTACACGGCCGTACAAGAGTAGAAATGGGCTAACCAAAGCCATACTTCAAGAGCAACTTCGGAAAACAGAAACCTTTTTTTAGAATACGAAACACACATACACCAAACAAAGTTCGTGTAAAAAGATAAGGTCACACGTGTAATGATATTTGATGCTTCGCACCATTTAACAAAGTCCAAGCCCAGGCCAAGACCCGACCCGACACCTGTGTGTGTGTTTAGACCCACTAACCCACTAACCCACTAACCCACTCACTTTTCATCTAACTAAAGGGACATGGGATTGTCCTACTTATAAGGAAACTCCCATTCTACAAAACTTTCAATGTGGTTTTGGTTTTCCAAACAATAACATTGCTCTTTTTGCATTCGACACATGTAATTAAGTTTCTATACAAACTTAAACATTTCCATGCACCACTAACAACACTTAAGACACAATTCCAACAATCCCCCACTTGTTTGAAAATCCAAAATCGAAAATCTTCCGAGTCTTGTATGCATAAGGATAGGTGTCTTTTGACATAAACCTTCCCATGATGATACTCAATAACATGTCATTAATTTAGTGAATTCTTATCCTACTCCCTGTTTTTGAACACGCTAATGCTCCTATGTCTTTCCGTGCTGGTTGAGTGTGGAATCCAAAGAACAAAAAACTACAAAAAACAATGAATTAGCGATTGAAACATATGTGGTTGTCGGTAATTTAGCGACGGATTTTGAAAAACAGTCGTAGAATTTGGTTTGCGATCAAAACCTGAATACTGTCGCAAAATAGTAACAGAAATGTTCTGTTAGTTGCTAAATAGCGACGACGCCAGGAATTCCGTCGCAAAATCTCTTTTAACGTGGTTAACTTTGCCTTCCCCCCATTTCCTTCTTCCTCTTCCTTCCCCAAAACTCCTCTCCGTCTTTCGCCACCCATCTTCAACATCGATCTCCGACCACTCCTCACTCTGATAACCAGCTCTCCATCCACCTCTCTCCTCTTCTCCTTCTCCCTTTCTCCCCATCTTATTCTCTGTCCACCCCCGTCTTGGACAGCCACCGTGGATGTCCCAACGCCGTTGACAGCCATTGCAGACGCCGTCCCTGCCACCAAGCAGCCAACAACAGCCGTAGATATCCACCATCGGAAGCCACCATTAAAAATAACCATGTATAAAAGTTGAAATCCTATCTTTTAATTGATATGATTTTAGTTTCAATTTGTGTTTGATTATTGTTATTTCAAGGATTGAGTTGGAATTATTGGGTGTTGGAGGTTGATTTGATGATTCTTGATTGGTTTTTTGGAATCGAGATTATATCTCGATTCGGGAAAATGATTTGGATGTGGTTTATTACTTTAGTAGCTTATTTGGTTGATGGATAGAACTTGTTTGGATTTTTTTGGCTAGATAGAACTTGTTTGTTAAGTAGCATAATTGGTTTTTTAGCTTATGTGTTGGATTATGTGGTTGTTTTTTTAGCTTAATTGGTTAAGTAGCTTAATTGGTTTGGATGTGGTTTGTTAGTTAAGTAGCTTAATTCGAGAAAGTATAAAAATTTTGATTAGTTAGATAGAACCTGTTTGGATTTTTTTAGCTAGATAGAATTTGTATAAAATAATCCCTATATGTGTTTTAGGTAGATAGAATTTGTTTGGGGCAAAATAAAATTTTGTGAACTTCGTCCTTAATCGAGATTGACCTAAATTATTTTAGGTAGATTGATCTAAATTGACCTAACCTATTTTAGATAGATTAACCTACAAATTTTGGTTCGTATAAAAATGTTGTAGCTAACCTAAATAATTTTTTTAAAATATCATAAATTATTTTAGATTGACCTAGATTAGGTGAATGCCCGATCTATGTGTAATCTACTTGACATGGATCTATGTGTAATCTATTTGACATGGTACTTGTTTTAATGGATAGAAATTATGATAGAACCTGGATGTATGCACGGTTAATCGATGGGTATTTGAACTTCGTGTTTGCTAAACATATCAAAAAATTTGTGACGTCCTTGAGAAGTAGATTTTCAATTATCCCGGATATTTGAGATGTCCATGTGTCAAGTGCCACAATAGGATATATTAAACGACGGATAAAGCCATAGTACACTTGTATGAGAGGGGTTTTGTGTCTAATTATTGGGTATGGATGTAACACAGTGAGGTTGAGTAAGGCGAAGCGTCAAGAACGATGCACTCAAATCCGTATGAGGATATGGTTGTGGATGGCTTTGGTCTTGGTTATTCCGGACATATGGAACATGAGACGATGGATGCTTTTGATGATAGTCCGGGTCTGCTTCAAAGCCTTTCTAAGATATGTTGAATGCTGTTAGGGAGTCTTTGTATCCTGGTTGCAGAATGTCCTCGTTGGAGGCTGCTTTCACGTTGTTGAACATCAAGTGTGGGTACTACATACCACATAGGGCGACCGATGCCATTGCGGCGTTGTTGAAAGACATATGTCCGAAAGATATTGTGATAATGGACACGTTGTACTCAACTAACAGGTTGATGAGTGGCATCCGTCTTCCTGTTCAGAAGATAGACGTATACCACCCAATGGTTGAATGCTGTTTGGAAAGGATGCAGAGAACTTGAAGATGTGCTCCAACTGTGGGGCACGAAGGTACAAGGACAACCTTAAAGGCAATAAGTGCATGGCTCATAAGGTGCTGCGATATTTTTCCATCATTCTGAGGTTTTAGCGTTTGTATGCAACCAAGAGCACAGTTGAGGCGACGTCTTAGCACGTCAGTAACCGAACCTTTGAGGACCTGATGTCGCATCTCTCGGACAGTGAAGCTTGGAAGTATTTAGAGGAGTTTTCTTGGTTCTCTGCTGAATCTTGGAATGTTCATTTGAGTCTATGTACCGATGGGTTTACTTCTTTCAAAAAGTCCAGGACGGAGTTCTCGTGCTGGCCTGTGATGTTGACTCCATAAAATCTTCCATCGGAGCTGTGCATGAAGACTCTATACATTATGGTTTCTATGATGATTCTAGGACCGAAAAGTTCGAAGGGGAACCTGGATGTTTACTTGTACCTCTTGATCGAAGAGCTGACTTATCTGTGGAAGTTTGGAGAGCTCACTTATGATGTTTCCATGAGGCAGACCTTTCAGATGAGGGCAGCGTTATTATGGACTGTTAGTGATTTTCTGATGTATGGAATGCTTTATGGATGAAGCATGGCTGGAAGATTAATATGCCCTTATTGAATGGAGCATACCAAGTCCTTTTTGAAGAATGATAAAAAGTAGACATGGTTTTCAAATAGGTGATACTTCGTTCAGCGATAAAATCATAATTATTTTAATTAGATTAATTAGATTATTATGATATGGATCAAAACAAAATTAAAACATACGGATATAATAAAGTACCTTCGTTTAATTTTCGATCTCACCTGGTTAAAGGCTCGTGCTGATAATGTGTTGTAAAACAAGTGCTACCACAGGCTGAACCGATTTGTCGATATACCCGATTTGATTTCATTGGACAATAAACGTCATAATTAACAAAACAATTAAATTATTTTAGAGAGGAAATATAGAAAGAGAAAGAGAGATTTTTTTCTCTTAGAATGTGTACATAACACCTTACAAATGAGTTCTGTTTATAGGATTCAAAATGATTAAATAACACCTAATTAAGGTCATTAGATCTAATTAATAGCTAATTAACTAAGTTTTTTTAATAACCTCAAAAATATATGAGTTGTAAAGAAAAATATTTAGACTTCGATATAAATATTTTATTTTTGAAAAAATAATTATAATTGAATAATTACAACAGATATCAATTTCTCAATTATTGTAATATCATATATCCCCACAAAACTCTAAATTGCGTCACCTTATTCGGTGGAAGCAAAAAGATACTGTTACTACATGCCAGTAAAACTGAGCTGAAAAAAGATACCTGTGAAAAAAGTAATCCGAAAGCCATGTAAAGCTTTTGGAATCAACTTATACTAGCATTTACATAGATGTGAGTAAGGATCCTTTTCACATTCTTACTAAAATCATAAATTCATATAACACTCCATTGAAAGGCCTTCAAGGACGCAAGAGGAAACCTTTGACCCAAAAGCAAAAGGATGATTATAATGAGCGTAGACGGGCAAAGAGACTAATGTCCTCAACTACTAGATGCGCAGGTGCACATGAAGATATATCTAACAAACAAGATTGATGTCCTGCGATATTCTTACAGCTAACAATATTCTTCTTGAATTGTTTAAATTCCATGAAAGACACAGATACCATATTTTGTTAAGGTGGTTCATCTTCTTTAGGTATGGAAATCGATGTGCAAGCAGTTGTCGCGAATGAATATGTGAATGATGGTAATTCGAAAAACCCTGAAAATTAGTTATATCGCATAATTTCACAATCATTGATCAAGGATCACATATATTAAATCATACCATTATCGAAAATTTCACCCATTAATATGCGCATTTCTTATATTTTCTTATTAAATAAAGTATTTATATAATTTTTTTTCGTAGGTTCTCAAGGACCCAGGAGGAAACCTTTGATACAAAAACAGAAGAATGATTATAACAAACGCATATGAGTAAAAAGATCAATGGCCTCGAAAACTAGAGTCGGAATTGCTCATCAAGGTATGTGATACTAGCATGTGAAATCTAGCAAGATATTAACTGTTTAAATTTTACTCTAGATACATCAAAACTGAATAGGCGAATACAACATTGATTTATCCGCTTTTCCATATCCTGACGAAAAATGAACTATGATAATATTATTTATAAAATATATATGGATGCTTAAGTATCCAGCATAAATGAATACTTTTCAACGTTAAGTGGTCTATACCCTAAAAGAGAAGGTTTTCCTTACTAAATGTTTCTCACTACAGCCTATGCATAAGTCGTCCTTTTTGGCCTGAAAAAAAAAAAATTAGCAACTTTCGATGAGATCTGTATTATGCTCATCCAACTTCCAGTGAAAGATTCTACCTTCAACTATAAAAGAGGCACACTCTAATGAAGAATTGAGAACTGTTGAATGATTGTTTATGCAACATTCAAAGAAGCATGTTTCCACAGAGCCTTATTAGATAGTGACAACGAGTGGTATGAAGCATTGAATCAGACTGTTACATTTCAGAGTGAGGAATAACTGCGTGAACTTTTCATAACGTTACTGCTCTTTTGCAATGTAGGAGATCCTCTTAATCGATGGAGTTTTCTTTGGAGGGATCTAACTAATGACATCAAGTACCATAAAAAAAAAAAACTGTTGTCAATGCCTGAACTGCATATCAACGACCAACGTAAAAAGGACCTCGGGATCTTTGAGATCGACAGACTTCTAAGAAAACATGAGAAATCGATCAATGATTTTCCCACCTTGTCGACCGTTGAGGCATTTCTTTTGTTGCAATATACTAATAGACTGTTATATGAAGAAATATCCTATGATCGTGACATATTACAGAAACAATATGATGAAATGGTCCCACAGTTGAATCAAGAGCAAAAAAAATCTATGATCGAATTATCCAAGCCGTTGGGAAGAAAGAAAGGTCTATTCTTTGTTTATGGCCATGATGGAACTGGTAAGTCTTTCCTTTGACGAACTTTACCATCAAGGTTTAGATTGGAAGGCAAAATAGTGCTTGTAATCACATCATCCGGAATTGTAGCGTTGCTAATGACTTGAGGACACACGACCTCATTCTAAGTTCAAGATACCTATCGATCTAACTACACAACTTCTTTTCTATGTCGAACCATCATTTCTATGTCGAACCATCAGCATGTCAAATACAACAAACGACAAACTATATAATCTAATCTATCAAACCAAGATGATATGTTAGTGTATTTACCTTAGTTTTAAAATTTGAGAGGATAATTGGTAAACACACTTAATTTAAACTAAAAGTAACTCCTTATTATATCAAATCAAACATAAATAAAAAATCAAAAAGAAATATTAAAATGCAAAATGCAAATAAAATATTAAAATAAGAAAAAGTATTATATAAGAGTAAGGAAGTAAGAGCAAAAGCTGTTCATTAGCAACAACATGGGTCAATTCTTATTTTTTGAAACGAAAAACTAAAAAGAGAACATAAAAAAAACAAATTAAAAAACAAGCCGACTTATTTTATAGTTCATTATGGCCGTTGATTGGCATCTTCGGTTGTTTCTTCTTTTTCCCATATTACATATGTACTATACAAAACTGTCAATAAATCATCAGATGTTATGTCACCACAATTACACTATTTTTAAAAAATTTAAAAGATAATTCAATAAATATGCTTTATTTAAACTAAAACCAACTTTGTCAAAACTATGTCGAACATGGCAAATAACAAACCATCAATTTTTTTTAAAAAAAACTTACTAAATCTTTTATTTCTAAACTTAATAACCATGATTCTACATTGTAAAATTCTCAATTTTATTGTAAAAAATAAAACAAATATCCAAGCCTATTCATAATAATTCTATTCTATCTTAACAAAAAAAATCAAAAAAATGAAAAAAAGTAAAAGTAATTTAAAAATATCTTTTACAGCAGATGAAAATTTACCAAAAAAAAAAAATTGAAATCTTTAAAGCAAAAAACATAATAAAAAAAACTAAATTGGGAATTTTACCCAAACAATATGCCTGAAACAGGACGTCTATTTATTTCTTCTGTGGTTTTCAAGTTGTCAATAATCAAAAGATGACCCATATCATAATAAAATCCATCAAATTATGCTTTTTTATCGACCCATATCACAAAAAAATCCAACAAAAACGGTTCTTGAAAATTATTTGATGTTGTCTCCTGCTCTGCCTTTTTCTTCTCCTGCTGCTTTTCCACTTACGTTTTCCACCCCATGGTGTTTTATAGAACGATCGTCGTTTAATACAATAGATTGATGCTTCGAGATTTTCATACGCCATCACAAATCGTCTCCCAAACACAAAGAATGATGATTAACTTCATCATCGTATTGATGATTTTGTTGAAATCGATCATGTGAAATGGATTCGATTTTCTATGGTGACGAATCGGTGGTGGAGGATGCGTGAGAGAGAGAGAGACGACGACGAGGATCGGTGAGGACGACGACGAGTGGAGGAGGAAGAAGAGAAAGAGATATTTAAATTTGTATGGGCTGTGAAATATTTTTCACTGTGGTATTTTTAGGAAAGTTGTATGTTAGAGTGATTTTCTGAACTAAATTCAATATAATTCTATATTAAAAAAATCTTTTATCTTTTATACTTATTTATGTACTTCCTGCATCCCATTCAAATTACAACGAATTCTATATTAAAAGAAATCTTTTATCTTTTACACTTATTTATATACACCTTCTGTCTCATTCAAATTATAACGCTTTGACCCGTGACAATAATTTATGTGTGTGTTGAATTAATAAGGAATGACAATTTTATTCTATGAGTGTATGAGATAAAGAAGTGAGGAAAAGAAAAAAATGAATGGTGATGGGTAGGTTAATGGGATATAAAATAACGATAGTTTGATATTTTTATATGAAAAAAATTGATAAATAAGAAAATATTGTAATTTGAAAGGGACAGAGGGGGTAATTCAATTACATATGCAGTAAGTTTTTAAAATTTAATAGATATTATGATAACTTCAAATTATTTAAACTACAATGAATATTTAAATTTTAAAATTTACATAAATATCTATTTAGGCAATCTATTATCTCATCTATATATCTATTTATTATTATATACATAATTACACAAGATTTTCAAACAACAAACCAACCCAAGCACATGATTACATGACAATTTTAACATACTTAAAGTGAACGCAAGATCATTCTTGAGAAAATGAAAACATGAAGATATGTATTAATATATAAGAAATCTAAAGAAAAAAAAAAACAAAATCACTTAAAGTCTTAAATAAATTCTTATTAGTAAAACTCTTTGATCAATTTATCAAAGTGTTATATGATTTCAACTGGGTTATTTTGGTTTTTCTAAAAGCATAAACAAATTCATAATATTTCAAGTATAAATTTAAATGAGTTAATTTAATGTTACCTATTTTTATAATGTTCTCTCATCCCGTGCAATACATGAGTTAGTATACTTATATATAAACCTAAATTTTACTAAATCTAATTATCACGATTCTATTCTATCTTAACTAATTTATTTTTTTTAAAAAATCTTCTATAACCAAACAAAACTTACGAGAAATTGAAATCTGCACAGGTTTTGTATTTTGTAAAACTTCATACACAAGTATGATTCATTGTCAAGTGTATAAATTTTTCTCCATAACACAAAATTGTTGTGCAAAGATAATGGTAATTGGTATGTATACCAAAGATGGCGTCAAGACTTGGACTGTGTAAAAACTTGGTTTGATGAAGAGTGTTATTGGTCTTTTACTCAGCTTGCTGAATATTGTTGAAATATGTAAGTTGAATTTTATCTGGACACTTACCGTGTTAAATCTTTACTTCTTTGCCTGATTCGTCTTATTCTACCGTGTGATGCACAACATTTAGCAAATGAACTGGATCCTGTAGTTAAGCGGTGATATCTCTAGTGTCGAAAGGAATTTTACGTGTTGTGGGGGTACTTGGTTGTTCTCCCGTTTAGTTTATCTGATTCATATACACATGTATTTCTGGGTCTCTTTTATATGAAGCCATGGGCAGCTTCATAGCAATGGAATAGGAGGTGGAGGTGAAAATCTTACAACCGCGGAGGCCGCTGAATTGTATTTTAGGCAGGTACAGGACACGCTTAGGGATCAGAGAGATAAACTGGGCCAGTTCCTTCAAGTGATGAGAGATGTGAAACTCCCGAGGTAATACTTGCATAAAATGAACATTATATGTTCCCTGCTTTGTAATCTCACTTAAGCATTTGTTACTTCGAGTATACGTTCACAATGCAGAATTGACATGGAGGAAGTCATAGCAAGGGTAACGGAGTTGTTCAAAGGGCACAACAATCTAATATTTGGTTTCAACAATTTCTTGCCAAAAGAGTACAAAATCACCTTTGAAGATAACACGCAACCTTCACAGAACAGCATACATTTTGATGAAGCTTCTGACTTTGTAAGAAAGATACAAGTTAGTCACACCTCTAACCATGCCTAAGACAGTGGTTTGTTCTTTGTTTCTTTTCCTTTCAACTGATTGGTTGTGTCTATGGACAAGTGTGAAAATGATGATCATGCGTATGCCAGTGGGTTTCCTTTCCGTGAGGCCATGCATTAACAAAGGAGGAAAAGGAAGAGAATTCGAGAAAGAAAAGCTACCTAACACATAAAAAGAATAAAAAAATTATAAAAAGATAATGATGACATACGTGAACACAATGAATGAAGACAACAATAATAAATCAAGACGACGAAAATTTTGAGCGACATCCTTTATTGTCTATAAATAAACAGCAAGGGGCAAAAACAAATGCATTACACCAAACACAAAAATAACACTAAAAGAGTTAGAAAAATATTCAGTTTGAAATATTAAGGGGTATTCTCTATCGATATATTTTTATCCCGTTAGAGAAGGAAAAATTACTGAGAGTTATCTTAATGATTATAATCCCCTAACACAGTCTAGGGACGATATTTGTAATTCCTCTTTAAGGAATATTTTGATACCGCAACGGTCCCGTGGTTTTTTTACCCTTACTTTTAGGGGATTTTTCATGTAAAAATCTTGATGTCGACTCTATTTATTTTGGGTTATTTAATTATCCCATTTTAATTGTACGGTGAGAAAAAAATAATGCACAATTTTCGCTGCACGTTATATCAATTGTTTCCAACAGACTGGTATCAGAGCCAGGTTAATTTAACTAGAGGACGGTCCTACTACCGTGCAAATTAAAATGATAGACGGACCCAGCGCTAGTGGTATGATCCGACTGACCTCATCGAATTATTCGATGTGAAAATCCATAATGGAGGATATCATTTACTGTAAGGATTTGAACGAGCCGATCGTAATCAAGACGAAATTCGCTTACAAAGAGGAGAAAGGGTGGAAGTTGTTGCAGCGCAAAACTGTTAGTGTGATCAAACAATACATCGATCAGTGTGTCTTCCAACACGCGGCTAATGACGTCAACGTTTTTATCCTATGAGAAAAGCTCGAGATAATGTACCAGAGAAAGACTGCAATGAGTAAACCTTCCATGATGTGGAAGCAAGTGAAGTTGCAATTCAGAGACAAGCGCAGTGTAGCAGAGTACCTGAATGATTTTTAGGATATTATAAATCAAATTTACAGGTATGGGGCTAAAGTTTGATGATGAGATGCAAGCACTATTATTATTAAGCTCCTTACCTGATAGCTGGAAGACATTGGTGGTGTCACTGAGCAACTCCGCTCTTGAAGGGAAGCTTACGAGAAAAGCAGGAGAAAGGAGCTCAGTATGTCCAGCTCATCAGATGCTCATATGATGGAGCATCGCGGACGGAACAAAGGAAGAACTTTCCAGCAAGGCGACAAGTCCATGGGGAGATCGAAGTCCCAGAACAGGAAGGGCTTCACTTGCAACTATTGTGGCAAGTCAGGCCATAAGAAGAACGAGTGTAGGAAGTTCAAAAGCGACACGGCCCAAGACAAGGCTGTTAAGGAAGAGCATAACAGTGAGCCAGGCACCACTTCCGTTGCAACCATGGATGGACCCTGCCTTTTCTCAGATAACGGTTCCATCAACCTCACTTGTCTAGACTCAGACTGGGTGGTAGATTCTGATGCTTTATTTCATCTTACTTCGCACATTGATTTCTTTTCATCTTATAAAAATGGTGATTATGGTCTTGTGCGAATGAGAAATAATGAGACATCTAGAATTATGGGCATTGGAGATGTTTGGTTGCAAGCCAATGCAGGTTCTTGGTTACTATTGAAGAATGTCAAACATGTGCTAAACATTCGACTGAACCTGATTTCAGTTGGAATGTTTGATGATGATGGTTACACTTTTCATTTCTTTGATGGAAAGATGAAGCTCTCGAAGGGTTCTTTACTGATTATTAAGGGAAAGAAGCAAAGAACGATATACTTAAAGCAAGCAAGGATGATCAAAGGAGATGCAAATGTTATTAAGAGATCTTCCTCGATCGAGCTCTGGCATAAGAGGCTCGGTCACATCAGCGAGAAGAACTTGCAGATTCTTGCACGTAAACAACTCCTACTTGACGTGAAAGGTATTCCTCTTAAACCATATCTTGACTATATAGCTGAAAAACAACATAAAATATCATTTCTTTCTTTCCCTGCACATAGAAGAAAGAATATACTCGACCTTGTGCATACAAATGTCTGCTTTATGACAGCAAAATCTCTAGATGGTGCATACTATTTTGTCACTTTCATAAATGATCATTGTAGAAAGATTTGGGTTGGTACCTTAAAAACTAAAGAGCAGGTACTAGACATATTCAAGGAGTTCCACGCCAGGGTGGAAAAACGAACTGGAAGGAAGCGAAGCTCAAGTGTGTCAGAGAAGACAACGATAGTGAGTACAGTGATCCATTCGAGGAATATTACAGGAAACACGATATCAACCTTGAGAAAACGATTCCCAAGACACCTCAGCAGAATGGAGTGACAGAGAGAATGAGCAGAACCATCTCTGAGAAGATCCACTCTATGCTCTCTGATGCAGAACTCCCTAAATCATTTTCCTTGATAGTTGCTTACTTGATCAACCATTCTCCTTCAATTCCTTTGAATGGTGATATTCCAGAAAGGGTTTGGAGAGGAAGAGACATGTACTATCAACACTTGAAGGTGTTTGGATGCAGAGCGTTTGTGTACATCCTCAAGGATGAACGCTCTAAGCTTGATGGTAAAGCGAAACAGTGTATATTTCTTGGGTATCGTAGTGAAGAATTTGGTTTCAGGTTGTGGGATCCAGTAGGCAGAAAGCTCATTCCAAGAAGAGATGTTATCTTCTTCGAAGATCAGACCATTGAGGACATCGAGAAACCAGAAAAGTCTAGAACCCCAGAAGATGTCCCAATGAACTTGGATCCACTTCCTTCTCCGACACTAGAAGGCCAAGGGGGAGATATACAGGATGATTTCGGTAATGAAGAAACTGGTGTTGATGTTGATGCCCCAGAACCATTAGAGCCGTAGGAAGAACCAACTCCAGCACAACCACCAACATATTATTTTCCTTGATGTGATAGCGGATTAATTTTCCTTGAATGTGTTTCAACTTGTTCGCTTATGTGCCAACTCAGCTGTTGAAAGTGCCCCATCTTTCTTGTGTGTCCTTTGAGCTGAGTGATCATGTTATTTCTTTCTTCTTTCTCCTTTGAGCTCATGGGTCCTTCAAATAAATGACACAGCCTTGGTTTTCGAGATCAAGAAGACCAAACAGAATCATCAGGGAGAGGTTGATGCTAATCTGGTTCTCGAGTACTCTGATGCTGAAATCCTTGACGATGTATATGGGCTCGTAAAAATTTCAGCAGGACTTCTTTGCAGAACCAAAGCTAAGGCCGAGCAGGTTATGAGACTTCGGAGGGCTTTTTACTAAAATGTATCTCTTTATAAATAAAATTACCAAAATGGGTTCACAAACAATTTAATTATCAAAATAGGTCACTTTTCAAAATCTAATGAGAGAAGGCGCCCTGCGCGATTCCCAGAGAAAGACGCAGGACGCCTCTAGGCTTATGAAAGGTGTAGGCCGCCTTTTAAGCTAAATAAAGGCACAAGGCTCCTTCAAGCTCCTAGGCAAAATCTCCCAAACCCACATCGCCCATGCCATCTTGCTTTCCACAATGTGCTTAGGAAGTAATTAAGTTAGGAAATGGTGTGCTTTGTATGTAATCAGATTATAAAAAATAATGAACATAGAAAACAATTTGTTTATGAAATACTTAAGTTAGGATATGATGTGCTTAGTATGTAATCAGACTTGACAAAATAATTTACTTAGATAACGATGTGGCAGGGAAGTAATTAACTTAGAGAATGAATTAACTTAAGAAACGAGGTACTTGGAAAATAATTAACTTAGAAAATGATGTGATTGGGATGTAATTACATTAGAAAAATGATTCAAGTTAACCTAATGCTTAGGAAACATGTAACGATATGTTTAGGAAATAAAGTTATTTTTAGAAAGTTAGAAAAGTAGATGATTTAGACAAAATTAGTTAGTTTTTTCACATTATATGGTATATGTTTGCGTTGCGATGTTACCTACACATTATTATTTGTCTGTGATTTGATTATGTAACTATGTTTAAAATAATAGTTGGTATCAATTCTGAATATTCAAATTTGAAAATGATATGAATATTAATTGGTATCAATTTCCTCACAATATATTAACAAAATAGTAGTTTGTATTTAGTAATTTAGAAAACATTAGGAGTGGTATCAGTTCTAAATATTCAAATTTGAAAATGA
Organism: Drosera spatulata; assembly: GCA_035668315.1. NCBI lineage: Eukaryota > Viridiplantae > Streptophyta > Magnoliopsida > Caryophyllales > Droseraceae > Drosera > Drosera spatulata. Next base: position 5,356 of record JAOVYX010014942.1, on the reverse strand, counting down.
TACGGATGTTACTTGGTATCAATTCCCTCACAATGTGTTAACAAAATAGTAATTTGTATTTAGTAATTCAGAAAACATTAGTGAGTAGTATCAATTCTGAATATTCAAATTTAAAAATGAGAGAGATATTAACAAAATAATCAGTTTGTATTTAATTTGTATAGATGTGTATTAAATATTACGAAGTTGAACAGATCAAATATAAAACATTGTCAAAAGTAATAATTACTTCATAATAATTCGAAAATAATGTGAAAGATAACAGTTACTCAGGAGATTAGGTAATTCGTACATCGTGTTGTTGCCACATATAATTCTGAATTCACAATCTGTATGGTTTGAAAATGATATAGGTATGGCATTCCAACAATTCCCATTTTTTTTGTTACTGGGATACACGATGTACGAAAATCAACGACGACTATCAGTTTCAGCGGAACCGAAAGTACTTTTGAACTTTATACCTGGCTGGGGATTGATAGATTATGCAATGAATATCTGTGAGAAAGCTGGTATGGGTTGGGAACTGTCCCAAATCAAAATCTAGGCTAAACTGCCTCAAAGTTCGGGCACGTAACACATGTTCCAGCTGAAGGATGATGTGTTTTTGCAAACATCATTCGACATACTTCTGAACGCCCAATGTTGCTATGCAATGTGGTACGTGAAGCGCAATGTTTTCAGCTTTTCCAGTATCTTCTCATCAATATGTTCCAACACAGTCTCAACCATCTATGGTCGTGGAAGCGATTGACGATGAGGACGATGACGATCTTGCTGTTGATCTGTCCATCATCCCTGCTCGTGTAGCATCGAAAGGGACTGTTTGGATGCATTACAGTGGGAACGAGTGTTTAACGAGCTTTGACGATGACGTTGACAACAAAGACGAGGTTGATTTTCAGGGAGATGACGAAGCAATGGACGATGAAAATGTCGATGAGCCTACGAGTTCCGACAATGAGGATGTCAATGATGGTGAGGATCATATGCTAGCCGAAGAGGGTGAGGCTGAGGATGATGCTGATGATGTCGTTCACGTTGATGAGCACAATGTTATTGCTGCTCCGACCCCAGGATGGAGTCATCCTGTTTCAATGTACACCGATGTGAGTTGGATACCAGAAGCAATGAACGATCGTGACGAACCAATTATTGTCCTGTCTCAGTCCGACCTCAGGGTTGGCATGGAGTTTGATTCCAGGAAGAATTATTTACACTGTGTAGCAGATTTGGCCATCCGTCATAGGGTTCAATATCGTGTGTTGGCATCGAAGTGAGCGAGGATTGATTTGAGATGCAAACAGTGGAAGAAAGATGAGCCACGTAGCTGCAAATGGCGTCTCAGAGCCATTAAGCCAAAAGGTAGCAACATATGGAGGATCAATATAATTACCGGGGCTCACACTTGCAACACATAGAATTTTGGGGATGATCATGCCCAGCTCTCATCGCAGTTCGTTGCGGATCATATTCAGCATGTCGTGGCTACGGACATCTCATTGAAAGTCAAGGTTATCCGGACGATGATACAGGGAAATTACCATCGTAGGATCAGTTACAGGAAAGCATGGATTGCCAAACAAAAAGCTATTACAGATCTTTTAGGTGATTGGGAGAAGTCATTTGCGATGCTTCCTAAGTTTTTAGATGCCGTGAAGCCAGCCAACCCTGGTTCGGTGGTAGTCTATCGCTATACGCCGATGAATACTCCCAATCCTGTGTGGTTCAATGCTATTTTTTGGGCTTTCTAACCCTCAATCGAAGATTGGAAGCATTGTCGTCCCGTGATCAGCGCTGATACTACTTTTCTCAAGGGGAAGTACCACGGCACCATGTACATTGCAGTGGGGTATGATGCTAATAATCAGCTCTTTCCCATTATTGCTTTTGCGGTGCAAAGGAAGGAGTCGGTGGAGACATGGTCTTGGTTTTTCGAAGGTCTGAGACAGGTTAGCCAAATTTTTGAATCTAAGCTGAAAACTTTAATTGATAAGGAATACATGCAACTCTTAATCATTTCAATATTATCATTGTATAGGTGGTGGGCGACAGAGCAGGAATTTGTATCATTTCTGATCGCTATGCTGGTATTTTGAAGGTGATGCGCGAGTCTGAGCGTTGGTCAGAACCCAATGCATGCCATCGTGTATGTGCTCGTTACTTCGCCAGCAATTTTGGCAAGCACATGAGTTCCAAAGCCTGGGAAAACCGATTGAAGACGCTCTGTTACGAGCGATCGATCACGAAATGGGAAGTCGAGATGAACAAGATCCAATAGGAGAGTCAAAGGGCATACGAGTGGATAGTGAATGCATGTGATGTGGAAAAATGGTCGTTGGCTCATGACGGAGGGAGGAGATACGGTATCATGACGATCAAACAATCAGAGATGTTCAATTCTGTACTCAAAGATTGTCGGTCTGTCCCTATTACTGCACTGGTGCAGTTCATATTCTACCGGTGCAATTTCTATTTCACGGATCGAAGGATGAAGTCTGAGACTGAGGTCGCTAAGGGATTGATGGTGAGCCCTTTAGTTATGCATAATTCTGTACTCATTTTCGATCCTGGACGTTTCGAGGTGAAGATCCATCGTTTGTGGAACGAACCAATCGCCAAAGTCAACCACATTCACGAAGTCAACTTCTTGGAACGCACATGCACTTGTGGGAAATAGCAACTATATCACTATCCTTGTAGCCACGCCATGAAGTGTTGTATGTAGTTTCATGTAGATCTAATTCCATACGTCGATGGCTGTTACATGATGATCAATCATCTCAGTACTTGGACACCACAGTTTAGGGTTGTTCGTGATCCTAGTGCCTAGCCACCCTACGAAGGTCTCATCATCATGCCTATGCCAACCGGCCGAACTTTACGCAACCCAGGGCGATTACAAGAGGACAGAGATGTACCTAATATCAAGATTCGAACGGGAAATTGCTTACGCATGCCGTCCATGAATTGGAGTTGGAGGTTTTAGATCGTACGAGATTACGGATGATCAATATTCAACTTGGCGTTATATGATCATACAAATATACGATCATGACGTCAACAATCGCGGAGTCTCTGCATGGCCGGCGATGAGTCTCATAACCAACCACGAAGCTTCAAGCTCAAGTATTTATTCAGATAAAATCGTTGTTCATCTATACTATGGAGGAGATCAAAGCACGATATCCAAAAGCACAACACCTGATTGATCTTTTTATGATGATAAACTGACTTTTCTAACAGTTAGTGCATATGACTCTCTTCAATTCATAAAGAATTACATCCCTTTCCTGGAGAACGATCCTACAGCGTGAAAAACAACATGTTCGGATCCGGTGATCTCCTACGTTTACAAAGATAGCACTATAAATCGTTGAAAATATCAAACGATTAGGACAGATGAGGTGCTGGGAGAAATTCTTCAGCAGCACATGGAAAACGGAACAAATCCGATATTCTTAATTCGTGAATATGAATTAGTTTAATTAGTTCGTAAACTCTATCCATATATTCAAGATATTTGTAATTAATAAAAAATATATGATCTTTTTTTTTTGTAATTATAATATCATATCATCTATATATAATGTTAAAATTTTTCAAGCTATATAAATATAACCATAACAGTTGATCAATCATTATTTTTAACGGAGTTATATTTTTTGAATGAATCAATCATAACAAATATGATAATTTATGAAGTTATATTTTCATCATAATGATAATGTTTAAAGATAATTTATAGAGTTATATTTTCATCATAATGATAATGTTTAAAGTGTTTTGAGTGAATTATAATATTATTAATAGATATGGAGTATTTTCTTAGATAAAGAAAGGCGTCTTCTTCTGGGAATCGCACGGGATGCCTTCTCTCACTAAATTTTGAAAAGTAACCCATTTTGATAATTAAATTATTTGTAAATCCATTTTGATAATTTATTTATAAACGAATCCATTTTAATGAAAAGCTCGACTTGGGACTACCTTCTTGCCGCCATTGCTGGCTCCTCCTTCGCAGTTTCACTGTACTGAAACTGACGGTGGTAACAGTGTAGGACAAAGCGATGGATTTCCTGGACTATGTCAACTATAGCTTTTTATGAGAGGTTTCGTGTGGGGTCTATGTCACTCATTTCCCCATTTAAGATTCCTTGCATAGACTAATCACAAAGGGAGTGTTGATGGATTTGTGAACTAAGATTTCTGATGTGCATTTGAAGTATGGTGCTTATATTTCAAAATTATTCATGCTTGTTTTGTAGTCCTCTTCCCCTGCACAGTTGAAGATCTGGCTGATGGAGAATAGCCATGAGAATGCTGAGGTTGCGACGATGGGTCCTACAGATCCCACATCTGCACCATGAGATTCTACCCATCCACAGAAAGGATCGTCTATCAAACCATGTTGCAACGGTGCGTATAAGGTTTCTTTCTTTATATGTTTGGAAAGAATAATCATACATCGGTATCTGGAACTTTGAAAGTTATTTGTAAGGATTAGATTTATTGTTAGAAATTTACGTAAAAAGCCAACTAATAAGTTTGTCAGATGTCAAAAGAATGGATGTGCCCTAAGAATCACACCCGCCAAACAAATATTGGGACATATTTTTTGTTTGCCCATCGAATGCGATTTAATTCAAACTTGTGGTTTCATTAGTTTACGTAGTCCAAGAGTCCTCCTGCTGAGCATGTGTTAATGGTCCAATGCATGCAACCAAGTCATTGTCGCCGATACCAGAGTTTACTGTTCTTCTCAGATGTCTTGTGTTCTGGACAGAAAGGAACTCTCCTGCGATTCCTGTAAGGAGAAGTATAATGAGAAATTTTCCTGCTGAACTCCTCGTCCAGCCTAACCAGCATCGCCTGAACTCCTCAAATTTCTCCACCAGACTTGAAGCTCGGAACTGCTGAAGTACCACTAGTTCCTGCATGCCTCCGCTTTTGCATAGTGCCTTACGTCCTTCCCTTCTAAGTAGACAACTATTGGACTTGATGAATATTCATCTGTTTTTCATATCCGCCTAGCTTGAAAGCAGAGCCGGGACCGTGGAGTTTTTGATACTTATTAGATGAAGGAATCGCCGCGGTGATGTGGTCTTGAAAGCTTGTCCTCATCTTGGAGGAGGTCTGGTGATCATGTACAAAGTATACTTGCTTCAATTTACTTTAGTATTGAGGTTATGCTCTTTGTATAGAATAGTAACCACATTTGTAGGTTTTGTTTTTTGGTCTTTTTTTTTTTTTCTTCCTGCAGTGAGAATCAAAGTGAGTGATATAGGAACCTCAAAGACAGAAAACAGGGGATGGAACATAAACTTGTACTTGAAAATGTTCTGTTAGCATGTCT
>JAOVYX010014941.1:0-29960 GCA_035668315.1 Drosera spatulata | reverse complement strand
ATTTTATCCGATCATATGTATTTGATCAATATTACATGACGCTAAATAAGAAATAACATGTTAAAAGCATATCATTATACCTTAACTTTCATGAGAATTACACTTAGTCTCTATGAACGATCATTGTAGGGATCATTCCCTCGTTGTGGTGAGACTTGAGAATGTCTCTTAATTGTGAAGTACTAACGATATGAACATACTTCCAAAGTTTGGACTCTTGTGTGCCATAAAATATAAATATAACGGGAGATTTTTTTTTGCCAAACATCCTCGAGGATAAATTTATACTGCATCATAGAACGTGAATACAACTCGTCATTTATGTTTAAGTAAGCAAAACTTGATCGCTCATTATAGCATGGCCAATTCGATCGGGCTGATGGTAGGGTTGTACACAAATCGAATCGAGTCGAGTGTCAACGAATCAATCTCAACCTTTGACTTTTCATTTTGAGTCGAACATCAGTCGATCTCGCGCACTACTGAAAAACTCGTACTCGAACCGAGTTCGAGCTCGTTGAGTTTCAAACTACTCTCCGAATAGTTTGTCAAATACTGAATCGAGTCAAACCCGAGTCGAATCGAGTCGAACTCGAGTCCAACCATTTGTATCGATTTTACTCAAAAGCTCCAATGTTGTTTGCAGCTTCTAATCGTGTAATGTAACTCATCACCATAAAAATTTACAAAAGCACACACCAAACATTACAGAATCCTGTTAATCAATAACTAAAATGTTCTACATCAAACGACAAATAAAAAACACATTAGAAAATCAGATCATATAATCATATTCAAAGATCACCAGCCATCTCGTTTACAAAACAAAGGTACAACTACAAAAAATCTACCACATGTGCGATTATATTAATGGCCTGCCAACTTAACAACGGTTATGAGCTATAACTCTTGACAACTAAGATCATAGGTACATGATTAGAATTCAATTATAAATATGTCGAGACTGTTTGTTGATCTTTGTAAAAAGAAGATCATAGTACATGATCACCAAAATAACATGCCTGAACACTTCATCCAAACCCAAAAAAAAAAAAAAAAAAAAAAAAAAAAAAAAAAAAACAAAGTCCAATTGCTAACAAGCCATTTTAAATAAAAGTATCCAATAACTCAAAATCCATCAAAGCGCTAATGGTGCTGTAACGCCCCGAGCTTCGCGTCATAGGACACGTAACGTTATGTCGTCACGAATTCGGTTCATGACAAGGCTAACCAAACCAAATGGGTCTAGAGGTATCAAGAATCAAGTAAATACCTATGATGCTTCAATACAACCTGTTTAGCTGTTACAAATCATTTTACCTCAGTAGTACGAAAGCTATTTAATTACAGAGTTTGACGACATGACTAGTACAAGGCATTTATTACATATCCAAAATGACCGTAGGTTTCATCACAATATCTCACAAAATGCATAAGGCAACTAACGTTCTTACTGAATATCTGGTAGCTCACCTGCAAACGGAATACATAACCCGTGAGTATGAAACTCAGTAACCTGGAGTATATGCCTCACATTTGTAGGGTACCCTCCCCCGACTATGTCGAATCGATGAGTACCAGTAAAATATTTATACTTTTATAGAAAATAGATATGCCATATTATATGTAAGTATTTGCATGATTTTACGTCTCTTATGTTCATTGCTGTTATTATGGGCCCATGACTCGAGAGTTTTCAACAGACAGATTCTGAATACAAGACACATCAGTCGTCAGTCGGGTTACAAGAATCCGTCGTTTCGATACGTAGTTGCATAAATTATACGTCGCCTTACACCTTAGTGGATAAAGTGTGCTTCCAATGAACTCGTCGCCTCACAATGGGATAGATTTAGGCCTCCCTACAAAGAGTATCAGTGGCCCCGCCACGTCCAGCGTCGAAACCGCTGCATGCATGCTAAGAGGATGGGGGCTGCCCAACGCTGCCTAGCTAGTTCAGTTCGCCCGTGACGCTAACTCAAGAAATTAGCTAGAGTTCAGTCTCAATGACTTCCATTTGACATTTGAACAGATTCAAAAAGGGACGCCAAGTACGTCCTTCTTCCTTATGGTTTCAACGAAAGGAGATGATGGTATTGCCGAGCTCATTCTCTCATTCAAGAGAGTATGACAGAATATTTGACAAACCATGATATTTTGTACCATATTCAGCCTTTATGCTTGAATATGCGTTCTTTGTCGATTCGCATTTCGTTTGTTCGCATCACTTGGCAATAATATTTCAATCCGTTCTAGTTCTCCCTTTAGCATATGTTATGAAGAATTGATTTAATTTTATCCATGCATTATGCAATTACCTTGAGAATATATATGTGTGGACATATTGTTTACTTGAAACATTGTGCATATGATTTGATTTATTATAATTTTCTTAATTTTCCACAGTCGGAATAATGAGTCACGGGGATTCCTGGCCTCGATTACATCGTCGCATGATCGTATACTCATATTTAATATCCTACTTCTATACGTGAAGATTATATATCACATATACGCGTTTAGGATAATCATTCACGACGAATGTGCGCTACGCTCACCAAGCACGGGGATCTCTTCATTCTCATCAATAGCACGTATAAACAGTTCGTTCATGAACGTTTCATAGCAACACATGATTCGAAAACGTACATACAAGAAAATATAGGTATTATACGATTATTTAATTATTTAATTCTTTTTAGAAATAAATTAATTGAATTAAACATACGACGGATTTTGTCGCAACGTGTAAATGATTTTTGCGACGGAATCCGTCGAAGATGGCTATAATTATTTTAATTTTAGTTAATTATTTATTTATATTAGGAATTAATTAAAAGAACATTTATTTACGTTTGCGACGAAATCCGTCGCAAATCAAAATAAATTTTAGAAATTATCTTTGTTTGCGACGGATCCGTCGCAGATTAACGCTTTTGCGACGCCATTGATCACGACGGAAAGTGCCGTCGCAAATTCCGTTGCAGATATGTTCCTGCGACGGAATATTTTCTTTTGCGACGAAATTGATCCGTCGCAAACTATATAGATTTTTTGTAGTGCTTGTCGAGTTTGACTTGACTAACGGACTCGAGTCGAGTTGAGTCGAACTCGAACTGTTCGTGAATAGTTCGGCTCAGGTATAACCCTAAATGGTGGCTTCCAATTCGATTTTGTTTGTAAATGAAGTGGGTTTGAGTATTAAAGAAAGGAGGTCGAGATTAACATGAAAAATTTACTGATGATGAAGAAACGATTGTCAATAGGGTTTTTAACGTGGTTGGTGAGTGTGGGAACAAAATAGGGCACTACTGGTATACCTATTTGTGCATGACTGCACAGGATCAAAAGTAAAAAGAGAACACATAAATAATTACGACATAATAGGTGTTACTATGAAAGAAGGGATTGGTGGATCTGTGGTTAGTCACAAATAAATTTATTTGAGGCTACACTATTGGATTTAAAAATTAACAATAGAGAAAAAAAAGTATTAATTAAAAAGAGAGAAATGAACTTTAATCTCAACATTTGATTTTCAAAATCAATGGTTTAACCACAAATTCATTTTTTCAAATTTACAAATATCTGACTTTTAAAATTATTTAGATAACTTATTCACTTGGTAAAAAAAGGAATAAATCTAAAAATATCCGATTTTAAAAAAGTATTTAGATAATTATTCACTTTAAAAAAACTAAATATGTAAATATCCGACCAAGCTATAGGCTTAATCACTCTCGTTTTACATATAATAGATACATAGATATTAGTGTTCATCTTTGCTGAATTTGTTTTTTTGGTTTTTTTATTCTGTAGTAATCTTTTTTTGAATGCCTTTAATCTTAATCAATTCCTATCGTGCAAAAAGTTTTTGGTTTGACTAGGGAAATATACTATGATTGTGTTCCACATATAGGAACACTACTAGTCTATCCACCTGTGCAGTAATAAACGGGACAAAAACGAAAACAAAAATATTTTGGTCATACAATATATGAGAAACATACGATATTACTTGATAAGTTGTACAATAGTGATAAAATACTATTAAATATGATCACCTTTTTTGTCAAAGATTTTGAAAATAATTTTTTTATTCTTAATTTTTTTCAAAGTATTTATTAATTGATAAAATCAACATTAATTAGTATTATTTGTAGAGTTGAAAGATATCTGAATTAAATTTTTACATCTTAAAATTCAACCACAATATATCGACTAACCAGCATATTTTATTGAATCAATCTTTTTTTAATTTGACTATTACTTGTATTTATTTTCTAATTAATTAATATTTAATTTTTTTCCTCAAAAGATATATTTAATCACAACCGTTGGATGAAAAATTGAATGATCAAGAGTAAAAAATCTCAGTTGAAGAAAAAACTAACTCTATTTGCTTAGTAAGTTAGTTTATAATATAGATGTTAGTGTCCAATTGCCCTTTTAGATAAAAGAGATAATTACCTATATAACAACTATTTTAATAATAATTACTTGTACAACAATCATATTCTCAAAATTTGCCTAGAGAGCCACTAAAAAAATCACCGATCCTAATATGTCCCTAAACCAAATTAGTTTTCATAACTTAAATTATACGGTTTCCTTCATTGTTGTCATAGGTTTCAAATGCACAAACAAAATATTTCATCCCAGATTTATTGCTAGCTCTTCGACACCATAATCCTCTATTCTTCCTCTTAATCTCATCATCCATAACCCTCCTAGATTTTTTGTGCTAAAATTGTAACCAGATTTTGTGCCAATTGAAGACGACGAATGTCAAATTGAAAGTGTGCTCGAATATGATGCCAAAGCGCAAAATTGGCTCATCATCTTCGTCTCAAGCCACGAAGCAATTGAAGGTATCAGAGCCATCTTCCACACGACGAGATCCGACGAGGGTGATGAGATTGGTCATAAAAAAGATACACTGGTGAATTCGGATATATCTCAACGGAGCTTGAAAAGAGGGAGCTTGAAAAAAGATGACGACAAAAATAACTCTACTTTAACGGATACAACCCTATGAAGCTTGAAAAGAGCAAGAAAATCACAAAAATTAGGTCAATTGTGCAAAAAGAAAGTAAGGATATAAAAGTAAGACTTTGTTCATGTGAAAATCGTACGCTTGATAATCATCAGTTCTTGTGTACGTCAACATTGTTCGTAAGCTTTATTTTTGTTTACATATGTACGCCAAAAATATGCATAGGTCATGAATATTTCTGTTTTCATTGTGACGAGTTTGAGCCTAAATGGAGATCTATGCATCGAATTGTTCAATTGCAGACGTACATAACAAAGAGAAAAACACATACGGCTTGCAGAATTTTGTATCGGGGTGGTGGAGAAAGAGAGAATGGTACAATGAGATAGAATGGAAATGAAGACAGGGAATGGGTTACCTACTCTTAACCGTAAAAGCAAGCCCTTTCATTTTGACTTCGTTGATTCAGAATGAATCCCCCATTCTTCCCTAGTAGCTCAGCGGTAGAGCACCCAACTGTTAACGGGAGTGCCATATATTCTAATTCAACCTAGGGAGATTGATCTAGATGTTTCTAATAATTTTCATCCTCTAATTATTTCTGCTAGACTAACATATTTTCCTAGGGAACCGATAAAAGCGAAGAACCTTACCAGGGCTTGACATTCCGCGAATCTTCTTAAAAGAGGGGGGTGCCTTCGGGAACGCGGACACAGGTTGTGCATGGCTGTCGTCAGCTCGTGCCGTAAGGTGTTGGGTTAAGTCCCGCAACGAGCGCAACCCTCGTGTTTAGTTGCCAACATTGAGTTTGGAACCCAGAACAGACTGTCAGTGATAAGCTGCAGAAAGGTGAGGATGACGTCAAGTCATTATGCCCCTTATGCCTTGGGCGACACACATGCTACGATGGCCAGGGTGTTCTAAATATGGGGACAAAAAGCCAAAACAAAAGAAGTTATTTTAGTCCTTATAAAAAGAAAACAAATTCTTAAAACCCTTTCACGCTCATGTCACGCCGAGTCACTGCAGAAGAAACAACTGCAAAATCCAATCCACTTTCTTGTAATCACTTAGTTATCATTTTGGTTAACCGTATTCTGAAACACGAAAAAAAAAAAAGGATTGGTTTATCAAATTCTCTATCAAACCCTGAAAAAGATTCAACAAAAGACAGAAAGAAAATTGATTTTCGGGTCTGAACGCCAGTACTTAACTTCAGTACGTCTTAATCTATTTAGATTACATACGTACACAACAAAGAGAAAAAAACATACGGCTTGGATCATTTGTTTTCAGGTTCAATACGTTAATTCTTAACTTCAATACGTCTTAAGGTATTTTGATTACAACACCCAACTTAATTGTTGCTGTAACGTCATTCATTTTGTCATACTTGTATGTCGTACTATTATTTTGTACAGGCATACTATACTTGTGTAGGTGTATTACCCCCTTTTTTTAGGCATATTACTTTTTATTTTTTATTGATGTACTACATTTTTTTTTCTTAGGTATACTATTGTAGTTGAATGAATAGTTTCTTTTTAAAATGTAGAATAGAACAAGATATCAAAAGGAAGGTGTATTTTTTTTGAAAGGTGAATATCGTGACACCGAAAACTGATATCAATTTTTTATGTGCTTTAAAAAAATTGAATTAACTAATCATTTTGAATATGGAATGAATCACTTCATTTTGGAAAATGAAAATATGCTGGAAGACGTAGGATCCGGAATATATCGATTTTCTCTATGAACATGTCGACAAATTTGACACAATCTTCATTTAATTTAAAAAAATACAGTTCTAGGTTTAAAAAAATTAAGCGGTTGCTCTATGTGTAAAGAAGATTGAAAAGTTAGCCCTATAAATAAATTACTCTAGATAAAAGAAGATAAAATTTTACTAGCATTGAACACTATATTAGTGTTTTTCGAAAATATTATGTTAGTGTTCTAATTCTTTATGTAATCCACGATCTTAGTTTCCTAATTTTTATTAGGAAAATGAGAGGTGATGCAGCAGTCGTTAATTGGTTGTTGTTGTCTCTTCTCCACCACACATTTATTTAAAATATCTAATATATATATTATTATCCAAAGTTTTCCGAAGGTATGTCACGACGTCCGTTTAAAAATCCGTTTTAATCTTTTAATTTAATATCTTTTAATCTAATATTTCATATCTAATCACAAACTTCACATCTAGTATTCCAATATTTATTACATAAGATTAATCTAATATATCTAATATATACTACACTAAAAACCTTCTAATATATCTAATCTAATATATACTACACTAAACCTTCTAATGATATAATGAACTAATTGTTTTTTTACGTCCATATCTTATATGTATTTTTACGACCAATATTAATTGTTTTTTAAACCTTCTAATTGTTTAGTCTAATATAATACTGTATTTAGCCTTCTAATGATTTGTCATTATGATTAAAGAAAAAAGAAATTAAAGTATCATTTGAAAAATAATATTCAAGGTTTTTACTTTTTTTAATTTTTTTGAGATGGAAAAAACGAAAAATGAGGGAGGAAAATTTGAGAAACAGAAAGAGAATTAGACCTATGCAACACTCAAACTCTCAACTACCAAGCCAAACTACCTGCACAAGAATCTCCAAGAATTGATTAGCTCCCAATCGATCGCCCAGCTAAACATCCAACAACCGTCGCATCGTCGACCCTTTAATTACATCATCGTCGATTTTGCCTCCAACTTTGCAACGCTGACCGTGTCTCTGTGATTCACTACAATCTCCGCTCTACTTTCAAGGTTGAACACACACTCTTTCTTTGACCCATTCGGTTTCTGCTGTTGTTAAATTGAGTATTTGGTTTCAAAGTATGCTTGTAGGGATTCGGATAAGGGTTTTGTGGGGTTGCGATTAGACTGTGGTTTGCTTGGGGTTTTGCCAGAAATTTCTCTAACGTCGTTGTCTTTGGCACCTCTGACTCATAAACTTTGCCAGAGGTATATTGTCACTTCAATCCTCATCGTGTTCTCATGTATAAGATAGTAGTACCAGCTTGGTTGATTTTCCCCCCTTTTCTGATCATTATAGTCTTGTATCTGATATCAAGACAAGTTGTTCAAAGTTTCAATTTTTGATTTCCAATATGGTATTGTAAAATGTGAGGGGTTACACACATATTTATTAGTGATTGATAGTGTAACTGTCTTTGATATCTCATAGCTTTGGTAGAGAGTATATGTGCACACATATCAGATGAGAAACCGCTTTCCAAATTAAATCTTAATTTGTTTGCAATTTTATCTTGTATGTATAACACTAATTTCTCGAACGGTATGTCATGACGTCCAACAGAACGTCATCGGTATTTTTTAATCTAATATCTTTTGATTTAATATTTCAAAATCAATCACAAAAGTCATCCATATCTTTTAATCAAATATCTTTTAATCTAATATTTTACAAGCAATCACAAGATGAATTATACCGTCATACGCTTCAATAAACGTGAGAAACATTATAAAGTTTTCACAATGAGCGGTATGTTTATACTCAGAAACGTGTAGTTAATAAAGATTTTGTAAAATACATGCCAATCCAACAATCATGGGTTTGTATTTACGTACAAGACAAGAATCGAAAACATTCCTATTGTGTCTATATTCCAAAATTCAAATTCGATATGCTGGACTATAATGAGATCGGAGCAAATGTTGGCATTGATAAATGAAATTTTGATAAGTTATGTGTATAATTATATATTTCGATATTAATATCCATTGAAAGTTAGTATATGAAGATTTATAATATATTTATATATTTTCAATTGACCAACATGAACCCAGATGTCATTGAATCTGTCAAAAAGATTAGGTCAATTATAAAAGTGACAAGAGAATTCGAAAAAATGAAAGTAACAATCATAAATCAAAGGTGCATCGTCTTCCATATTTATTTTCAGGTTTTCATTCTAGCTATTTTTTGGGAGGAAAAAAGATAATTTGATTTTATTTTAATGTAGATATGAAGAAGCAATGATTAAACTATGGGAAGGTAAGGTGGAGGAGCCTATTCAACTGTTAATTGGAGAACCATCACGACGAGCAAGTTGTCATGACAATCACATGGTGTACTTGCAAAGAATTCAGAGATAATAACGCGTATCTAATCGATTGTTATATACTTTTATATTATCGTGATACTAATACAATTTATGCAGGACGGAACTATCAGAACACCTCGTAAAAATAATGTTCTTCATTAATCTTGATATCGAGGAAACCAGAAAACTACAAGCAATAAACGAAATCAACGAAGAAAATCGGTTGCTGTTGTAAAAGAAAGAATTCCAAAATGATAAAACAGTGGAATAACTCAAAGAAAAAAAAAATAGAAAGCTATTGCAGTAATTTTTTACTATACTCTATCACGTAAATTAAGAAATAACATGCTGGCAAAATTAAAACAATGAGGTCCATAATTATGTATAACTATTGATAAGATGCATAAAAAATAAACTTCTTATAGATGAAAGTGTTTTTTGGACATGCGATATAACCATTATTAAGCTCTATGAAGTTTATCTATGGTACTACAATGCTTGCACAAAGTGTCGCCATAAAATGATACAAATGAGAACAACTTAATTTGCGACAATTGCTCAGATCACACAGTAAAACTTTTAATTATGCATATCAACACTTTCAATTTTATAGATCTTTCTATTCATTAATATACTAATAATAAATATATTCGAGTAGGTATAAAAAAAAAGCGGAGATTAAAGACGACACAGCAACCATCACGATGGTCCTTTTCGATAAAGAAGTTGAAGAACTGGTGTGTATACCACTGACTGAACTAATAGCTAAAAACAAAAAGGTAAGAATTCAATGACCAATAAAATTATTTGAAAAAATTAAATATATATAATGTCAATCATGTTCAACATATTAATATTGATAATTTCGTTGATTATATGTATAGCGACTATCCAAAATTGCTCAAAAGGATAGTCGAATTGTGATAATTTTTTCAAATCAAGTTTAGTGAAAAGGATATGAACAAAAGATATCAGGAGTTCACTACAAATAAGATATATGAAGTCGACGAAAAAAAATAAGGAAGCAACACGAAGCATAAAAGTGAAATAGGAAGATGAGCAAACACATAAAAAAAAAAAAAGGAAGTGAAACTTAAAAGATCAAATATATGTCGACAGATTTGCAATCAGACATCGATTCGACGCCTAATGTATTTCATTGTAAAACAAAAGGTGGAATAGAAAAAGAAGAAAGACACGTGTTGAAAAAAATCTTATGGAGAAAAAATGAACGAAAATGGATAGTCAATATCATACTTCATCGTACGAACACATCATTTTTAATACATTCTTAATCTTATTCTTAAAACTTTGATTATTCGTCTTCATATAGACCCATGTTTTTCATATTCGTAGTATTTATTTGTATTATACAATGTTGCTTAAACATGTTTTTCCATTAAATTAGAATAACTTAATCATCATTGATCGTATTGTATTATCAATATGTGTTTTTTTCATAACAATAAAAAGACATGCAACGCGCAAGATAATAAACTAGTTTTTATTTTGATTTTGATTCTTTTAAATTTTAAATCATTGAATTTATGTGGTTAAAACTGTTATCGTAATGGCTTTTGGTAATTGCTTGCAACGCAATCGATTTCTCCATTTTTATTAGCTTGCCATAATTTTCTAAAAAATTTTCTTTCTCAACAATAATATACAAATTGACCAGTTATTAATTGAAGAACTAATTCTTCGATTTCCACACTATTTGTCACGCTTGACTGCTGGCACAACCAATTAGATGTTGCCACTCCAGCCGAAAGAAACCCGCCTCCACTGGAAAAGTCCCGGGGGCAGTTTTGTCTAGTTGACGAAAAGGAGCACGTGGAACCACAATCACCCTTGATTTCTTGCCGTCTTCGAATTTTCAGTATTTTTCCTTTTATTCTTCTAGTTCTCGAGAGAAATGGGAATGAGATCCTCGGTTGTAGGGAATCCATCGGCATCGATATATTTGAGATTTGGATCGTTGAATTTTTATGTAATAGTTCAGATTTGTTTGATGATTTAAAATTTATTTGTGTATTTTAATTAAGTTTTTTATGGATTATTTTCATTAAGTTTTTTTATAGGTTTTATTTTTTTAAAATTTCTTTTTTTAGATTTTTTAAACTCAAAAAAAAAAAAAAAACGAACAAAAAAACGAACAACATGGTGCGGTTGGATCACCGACAGCTGAGGATCCCAGTCCAGAAAAATGGTTAGTGTGAACATGTCTTCGGTTTCATATTGATCGCCCTTGTAATAACCACGATGCGCATGGTTGGGTCCGCTCCACATAGGGCTATTGTGCCATGTGTATATTAATCCTTCATTTTATATTAATCCAAATTTTTTTGATAGATTCAAATTAATAAATAATTTTTGATAATTTTTTAATATAAAAAAATCAAATCAATCCTATTTGTCATATAAATTCCCTAACACATCTCTCAACCGGTATAACAAACTCTATCATCAATTTTTTTTTATGAAAATATATATAAATTTAACATATATATAAATTTTCGTGTCGAATCAAAATATTTTATTTAATAAAAAATAGAGGGAGTATATATCATGTAAAAACTGCGTTGTTTCTGTTGTTCAAATACTCAAAACATTGAACTACGGTAGTTTAGATGCCCACACAACATTAGCAACTTCACCGTTCGTTGTATAAATACAATCGTTCCATCTCATTAAAAATATAATGTTTGAAGATTAAATCAATATTCAACGTACATTCTGATGAGTTTCATTTAAATAATAAAAAATATTTCATCGTCCCATGGCTATCGTATGAAAATAAATGATTTACTCTCTTTGTTCCAATAAGATGTAACCGTTTGACATGATATGCTTGTCGATATAAAGTTTGACACATATGTAACGACGATCAAACGTAGTTTTTTTTTATAAAATTATTATGAAACATCAATAATTAAATAAGTTATGTACTTCAACCTAATACATGTTGCGGGACGATCAGATATGATTTGATATGAAAACAAGATTTGTATTCATACGTATAGAATAGCACAAAATTCGTATATGTTGCATTCTTTCTGAAACGAAGGGAATATATTACAACTCATGCTTCACGAAAAAATCTACATAAAAAAACAATTTGATCATCGACGTTACCAATCAAAATTTATTTTGATAATACTCCCTCCGTCGACACTAGCTTACTTTATTTTTTTATTTGAAAATAATTTTATATTAAAATAATCATAATATCCAACTACACTCTACTATCTTCCATCATTCTTTTTTATCTTTTCACATCAACCTATCACCATCATAAAAAATCACAATATAAGAGTTGTGAGACGAAAAGAATACTTATTTTGGAACGAAATGAGTACAAGTTTCATGAAACGGATAGAATACGAGAACAACGCTTAAGAGTAAGTTCAATGGACATGCTATATATTATGAAGTTATAGGTAAATTTTTACTATTTTTCCCTGAATTGTTGTTCCAATGGGCATGTTTTTCACTTGGTAAATTTTATCTTTTGTCAAACTTGATATCAAATTTGACTATAAAAATAGTCATTGTTATTTTTTAGCATAATAAAATTTAGGACAAAAAAAAAAATGAAAAGAAATAAAAAATTCAATCGTACATATATTACATTTTCATAACCTTTATTTATAAAATATGTTATAATATAATATGATTGTATTGACAATCATATGCAAATTATACTAAAATATCCCTCGTTATTGTCAAAATATAGATTCTACCTTATACATATAGCAAATACGGCTTCTCCAACGAAACAATGTACAAAAACGTTATCCTTTCTCATCTCACGTAGTCCCCAAAAAAAATATCGCGATCCCAAAGGGAGCGAGGGCGGCACACGGAGCACTGCTCCCAAGTAACAATAAATAGAATGACTAGCCGAAATACTCTAATCTCATCCTCTCTCGCTTTCTCTCACACCACACTTTCCTCTCCCTTTCTCTTACCAGTTCCTTTTCCAAAGAAATTGGAGGAAAAAAAAGAAAAGAAGAAGAAGAGAAGAGTCAGAGATTACCCACAATTCTAACCTAATTTTCTCCTACAAAATTCCCCAAATTCAACTCCCTCAAATTATTCTCTTATTGGGATTTTGTATATAATTGGTGTGGATAAGCTGTTTATGTTGGAGGAAAAAGGATAGTTAATTGGTTGATGATGGAGGACGAGTACGAGAAACTCATCAGGAGATTGAACCCGCCCAGGTAATCGATTCTCGATTTCTAATTTTAGCTGTTTTAAGGATTTTTTTTAGTGTGTGATTGTGCTGATAGGTTTGTGTTTGAGAGTTAGGGTTTGGATTTTGTTGATTACTCCTATAATTTAGAACTTGAGCAGAGTTTCTGGGGATAAGTTTGTTGTTGTTCACTCTGGCGGAAGTGATGATGTATGGGTTAGAGTGATGTTGATGGTTAATCTGATGCAATATGCAATATCCCCTCTGTCTTGCCTAAATTGTGAAGGTTTGACCGTGCAGATAGCTTTATGTGGGGAGTACATTTTTGGTAATTTTACTATAGACTCCTTTGAGAGAGAGGGTAAAGAGGATGGTGGGAGGCATAAAGTGAGAGAAAAACAAGTGGAAGAGTAAGATTACTCGATATAGAGTAAAAAGTACGGATGATTTGACTTTTGATATCAAAAAGTTTCCGTTTAAGGTTATGGAATTGGGATAAAAATGATGGATGTGAAACATTACGATTTATGTGAGATAGCGGAAGTAAATTATGTGACTGACATGAATCCTTGAGTTGGATGGTTGGATATGATAGAGTCGATAAGGTCTATGTTCTATGACAGAATGCTGGGGTGTTAGGTGCTTAAGATTCGGGAGAGAAAAACGACTGAAATGAGGGATAATCAAAGAGTGTACATGAAAGAGTTGTTGGTTAATGTGCTGCATCATGAACTCAGGGAGGACATTGCTCGAGAAACAACTGTTTGTATCCGTATAGCGAACTCCGAGGGTGGGAAGATGAATAGAGTCGCATGTAACTGTTATGTAAAATCGATTTCTGTGTCCCTGAATGTCATTTTATACACCTGATTGCAGCTCTTTTTTTTTTCCCTTTCGCTTCGTCAATTAGCTATTAGAGCTATGCAGATGCATGTTAGCTAATATGGTTTATGACTCAGATAACTGCCAATTTTTCACTCAGTCCTCCTGTTCGTAATATGTGACTTACAGCATGATTTTTGTTTTTGCAGAGTTGTGATTGATAACAATGTTTGTGAAGATGCCACTGTAATTCAGGTAGATGCCTTCTCGAAGCAACTCTAGCGTTTCCGTTTCATGGGAAATTTTATTAGATTTTAAAATAAAGATTCCCAGCTTCTTTTACCATCTTACCGGATTATTGTTTTTCTTGTAAGATTGCCGTATGAAGGTGAGGATAACTGACTAGTGGAACGGTGATTGTGTAGGTGGATAGCGTAAACAAGAATGGGATTCTCTTGCAAGTTGTGCAGCTACTTACGGATATGAACCTGGTGATTACAAAAGCCTACATCTCATCTGATGGGGGATGGTTTATGGATGGTATGGCATTTCCCCTGTCGTATTTACTTCCTGTTTCAAATGCCTTCTTTTGATTCTTATTGTTCCTTTTCCGCAACTGTTCTATCAGTCTTCCACGCGGTCGACTATCATGGCAAGAAGATCAGAGACAAAGATGTGATCGACTATATCAAAAAGGTATGTCCTCATGTTATGTATATCCTTATAGGTAAGGCAGGATAGTATTAGCAGAGGGACGTTTCAGGAATTTTGTGCTACAAAAGGACCAATTAGTTTGAAAGAGAAGTTCCTACGACTAAATCCAGCTCTCTCCGGTTCCAAGTATTGGTCAATTAAGTAGAGTCATTTCCAAAAAGTATGATGACAGAGATGAGAATATTGGATTAGATCCGCGAGTTATCTCTAGAAGATAAGATAGATGACATGGTGATAATAAGCAGTTACGGTGACAAGAGCAACAAGAGCTGGATTCATACTGCAAGTTATTCTCTTGGAGTAATATTTGTTTGTATAAAAATCCTACCTGATGATGATCTTACTTGATTGTTCTAATATTGGCAGTCAATAGAAAGTGACACATGGTTTACGCCATCATTAAGAGAGTCAGTTGGAGTCATGCCGACTGCAGATCACACATCAATAGAGCTCACAGGAGCAGACAGACCAGGCTTATTATCAGACGTATGTGCAGTTCTCGCCGACCTTCACTGCAATGTGGTGAATGCAGAGATATGGACTCATAATGCCAGAGCTGCAGCTGTGGTTAATGTCACTGATGAGTCCACATCACATGCCATCGAAGACCCCAAAAGGTTGTGGACTATAAAGAAGCTACTATCCAATGTCCTTAAAGAAAACGGGGATGTGGAGAAGGCAAAGATTCTTTCGCTTCCTGTGATTACTCACAGAGATAGAAGACTGCATAAGCTTATGTTTGAAGATAGGGATTATGAGAAACTTGATGGAACAGAAGAAGGAAGAGCTGAGGATAAGAACTCGAGGCCTGATATTACAGTGATAAATTGCGTCCAGAAGGATTACACTGTCATCACGATGAGGTCAAAAGATCGGCCGAAGCTGTTGTTTGACATTGTATGCACATTGACCGACATGCAATATGTGGTCTTTCATGGTATGGTCACCACTGGGAGTACAGAAGCATATCAGGTAATGGTTCAACAGTAGATATGTCCAATTGATTTTTCCTTCAAATTTGAAGCTCGTCTGATTTCTGCTCTCACTTCATTAACCTTTCCTGTAAGGGTAACTAAAATTCCTGACTGATGTTGTAATTAGCAACCACATGTGCCCTTCAAACCAGTAGCAAGCATTTAAAATGCTCTTTGTAGAGGTTTACCATTATTGCCATCACAGAGGATTTGAGACATAGACCTTTATTATGGAGGCCGAGTTGAGATCCTCGGTTATTTCTGAAATAACGATTCTATTACTCTCATTTTTTAGGAACTGTGAATATATGTTAAATGGAAGATTTGCACATACTTCTGTTTATGGGCTGTAGCATAAGGGTTGGTTTATTCTGCCAGGAATTCTACATTCGACATGCTGATGGTTTTCCCATCAGTTCAGAAGCTGAGCGAGATCGTGTCATACAATGTCTTGAAGCTGCCATGGCAAGAAGAGCATCAGAAGTAAGAAGAAATCTGATTTTTTTTTTTTTTTTTTCATACAACATGCTAAGAAACTCGTGTCGGTCCATGACCTCAGATACGAAATGTGTTATGCAGGGGCTGGAACTAGTTGTATGCACAGAAGATCGTGTAGGTCTCTTATCTGATATAACAAGGGTGTTCAGAGAATACGGCTTGACAATCCGAAGGGCCGAGATCTCAACCAAGAGCGGGAAGGCCATAGACACATTCTATGTTACAGATGTCGAGGGCAACCCTGTTGATCAGAGGACTATCGACTCGATAGCTCTACAAGTTGGTCCAAACGTATTGCAGGTGAAGCAGGACTTGGACCTGCGGCCGAAGCCACATCATGAAACTGCCATCGGTTTCTTGGGAAACTTCTTCAGATATTGTCGGTAGCCAGCCGACATCTTCCCGTTCATACTCTTCAAAGATCAAGATTGTGAATATGTAGCTGAAGTTAGCTAGCCAGAGCAACAGGTCTGGTAAACGTAGAAGGGGCTATGTATATATATGTCAGTCAGTATAGTGTGTAGTTGTCTATCAGAATGTAAATAGATAAGAATAGTTACTTGATGTAAATACTAGGCATACACAATATCCTGCGTTAGGTCGTTGTAAAAAGTTAAGTTGTATCGAATGTTGGGTCGAGAAAGAAGCGTCTTTGTTGTAAACAAATTTGGTGCATCAGATATAAGAATCTTTTTAACAAGTCTCTGGGCCAGCATAGAGACTATTTCGGATAACACGGTTAGAAAGAATGGTGTTTACTGATGAGCTAATTCTTTTTAACAATACGAAAATATATTGACGGATAACTGTTATGGTAGAACCCAATATGATAATGATGCAATTCATGTACTTAGTAACTTACATCAGTGATTGAATTGTAGGATCCGAATGATTTAAATTGAAAACTAGACTAGGACTTGAATTCTTGGGTGAATAGAGGTTGATGCATCTTCAAATCCGATGTCGTTTTAAAGGAGATATCTAGTTTGACCATATATATGCAGTGGCATATGCACGTCAATGCCTATATATACGACACTGATGGTGCTAGAATTTGATTTGCACGTGATGATTCAAGTTGCTTTCTTTGTTCCAGGCGTATATGATGATCACGTGTTTCAATGACACCTTTGTTCCGTTGTAACCAATGCTAAAATTGTATTCCACGAAGCAACAAAATCACAAACATGGAGATGAAATCTTTGTAGAACCTTGAAAGCTGGGACGTCTACATAATTCTTTGCACCCAGGAGATCATAAACAAACTCCCAAGAAGCAGGATCAAGAAACCATCTTCTGTTCACAAAAAAAAAAAAAAAAAAAAAGCAGCACCATTGTCGACTAACGTTTCTTCCAAACTTGCTGCAATTTCACCATTCAAACCCTTAAAGAGTGCATCAAAAGTATTCAGACATAGCCAAGTTATCAAAGACACTCGAGACACCGAGCCACACCAAGGTTTACGTAGCAAAACGATCAGCCCACCACATCACATGCTCTATAATAAGGTCACTATAGGCTACAAGTCTTCGAATAAGTTAAGGTATAGCGACTCCTAGGAAATCTGTCAGGATCATGATATGAAGTGGACTACCAAGTGTCGAGGAGCTCGATGGTGGCAGAAAGGAGCACGAGAACAATCTTGATACAGAATTTTAAAGCTAGGAAAAAAGTAACATTGCCAGTGGTCCCGAAGAGATGAAGACACAAGATTTTGCTGATTCTCTAGATACATTTCACCCCTTTCTGGATGTAGGTCAATAGACTTTGCAAATAGTTTTACACATGATAAATCCATCTTCACAGGAAATACAAATTTTGTAAGTATATAACAGGAGTCAGTTGCTTACCTTCTAATGCAACATGTCGAAATCTCTGATTGATTGACCGATTACTCATCATAATGGTACGGCAACTGCTATTAGCTTAATCTCTCTTGTTGGAACCAACCTTGCAAGTAATTTGAGAAAAGGTGTCAGCAGCGAACATGGAAACACTACGCTTGGCCACATTTGCTGAGGCAGGCCACGCCCTCCTCCAGATAATCTTGCCTTGTAATCCAGAACTCAGGTGCGTCCTGCATGAGATTAATCCACACAGCCAATTTTCAGCATATGAGAAAAAGCACCCCAAACTTTCAAAATCCCAGATCGAGCTAAGCAATTTCTTCAACAGTACTTTTAAGATCATGAAACTACCTTGCACTAATTATGCAATCGTCAACAAAAGTTTTATGAGCTTGGTAAGGAGTAGTGTGAATGAACCTTCATAATCCCTGCAAGAACTGCACCTCCAAGATACACCATATGCTTTCTTCGTGGCGGATCTTCTATTCGTAATCTCAGTTTCTATCCATCCAAAGCAGAGTACAAAAATCAACATACCGATACCAAAAAGGAAAGTGTCCGAAACAGGACCAAATTCAGTAATGACCTAAAAGGCTTCAGTTCATGTTGCAACAACAGAACCAGTGTTTGTTCCATAATTTTTTTACCCACGAGTAGCATCTATTCAGTTCTATGGAGTATTTCAACATTTTTTTGAATTACAGAAGTAGGAGTCTTGTATATCAGAATTGATGTTTAGAGAACAGCATACTACATGCCTCATTTATAGCAACTAAAATGGAAAACAAAACCGATGCTTAGTTGAGAAGGGATCCAAATGCTACCTTCAGCCCATCTTTGTTTCCTTTCAGTACAACATCAAGGTACCGATCCAAAATCTCTTTCTCTAGCCTGCAGAGAACAAAGTTTCTTTTATGATGACCAAGTAAAAAATCAGCTATCATGCGAATCCCAAATACCCCACAAATATTCAAACATGAAACAAATTGGAGAAGTCCAACGAACGAAATTGTGAGGAACAGTTCACATGAATTCATCGATTATCAAAACTGAGATGAAGAAATCTCATCCCTCATCAAAATGTCTAACAAGTGGGAGAAGTGACAGCACCACAGTAAAGGTAGGTTTACAACAATATCCTTTGTGGACGGGGGAACTTAAAGGTTACCTGCTTGGTAAACCTGGATACATGGTGCTCCCTCCACTCAAAACAATATGCTGATACAGCTGCAAGGTTCATAGGAGTTGGGTTACAAAATGCATATGAGATGTTACGGAAATGCCTCAGAAATAGAAACATGGATAAGGGGAAAGGAGGCTCCAATGGCTGTGGTAAAATCTTCACGTCTTAATCAAAAGTACTTTCCAGTCCTGGATAGATAAGAAAGATAGCCACTTCATAATCAATTCCATTACACAAATAATTGTTGAATGTCCATACCGTCATTCTATTATCAATATCCATTTCCTGGATGCAGCGGAAGACCATATCAGCCATGCCATCGCCTTCCACATCAATAAGTTCCTGATAGAAGAACAAATCCAATAAATACTATGGGAAAGAGCATCGTGCCAAGAAACCAGCATCTTTCAAGGCTTCTTAACTTTAAAATTCAGTGAAATCTAATATTGGAGAAGCATCATGCATCCTGGTTTAAACATGAATATTCACATCACTAGAGGCAAATACAGGTTTCCTGGGAAACCAAGATAATTGTGTGGAAGCTTTAGGAATGTGCTTACAGGGGTGAAAAGAGCTTCAGGGGCCTGAAACCTCTCTGTGCCAACCTTGATAACCCTTCCATCTGGAAGCTGATTAAAAGACATTATGACCAATCAATGGAACATTAGCAAACAGCAACACATGTAGCATGGCATAGATGAAAAACAGGGAAGTTCAAAAGCACACAAATGACCTCCACATTTCAGATAGTAATGCTGGGGAAGATATATATTTAAGGGTGATAAGAGTACTGAATCCTCACAACCACGATGAAGAACTACACGAGCATAAAGCCTACCTCTTCACTAGTAGATTTGGCTGCTGGAATAATGTTTTTTCAGAGTGTAAATATAGTATGGCAGCTGCTTCAATACTTAAATACGACTTACTTGGTTTTGAATACATAGAATATTGGTAAGAACCAGATTCACGTACAGTGTATTTCTTCATCAAAATGGTTGCCTCCAGACCCAGTTGGTACTCTCGTTTGTAATCATAGCTGTAAACAAGTTGCACTGGTATCACATCGATTTATAACTACTATTAGATGCAGTTTACACTTACGATGGTTTACCTTATATAGCAGAGCTTCTCTTTGATTTCTCGGACAGTCTCGAAGTCGGCAGATCTATTCATCGCATACCTTCAGAAGAGAAACTAGCATCAAGTAGCATGAATGCCATTGGAAACACAGGAAATGATGGACGGTCACCTTGGCCTAACCAACATATTTCAGGATTCAGGAAGAACTAAACCTCACCCTCGGCGCGTGAGCAAGTCCACAAGATAAGATGTTATGTGCCTCCCTGCTACATTCATTCGTTTCGTGAGATGAGGGAATGAGTAACCATCAACAACAGGAACCTGGAAGATGGAGTCCATGAGTATCTAAATCAGTTAAAATCTACCAGAAAATAGAGGAATGTTTTGATCGCGTTACACTCCAATGCTAACAGGTTCTAGGTAAATGATAGATATAAACAACGACAAGGATCATCCAGGTTCATGCCTGATCAATTTCAGCCACGAAGGGATAGCTCTATTGCTCTACAAGTAAAAGCAACATAATCAAGACTTACAACATGAGTGACGCCATCACCAGAATCAATCACAAGTCCAGTCAATAAACCTGCAAGAAGCCAAAGGCAATTGGACAATATGGAAACATCAGATTAATCCACAAAATAGATAAAACAGTATAACAACAACAACAACAAATCAAGCCTTTATCCCATCAAGTGGGGTCGGCTAAAACAGATAAAACAGTGTAAATTTATTTTATAATCATAAATGACAAGATATTTAATGCATGACCAACCAAACATCATAGCAAAGAGATCGATGCAGCTTATTATCTCGATTCTCGAGTACTAGGCTACTAATAAAAGTACAAACAGGGAAATAGAGTTGCGGCAATGCTGATAGTATTGCTCGGAATAGCTTAAAAATTATTTACATCTTTAAGAAATCAAGGTAGGAGAGTATTGCCATAAATTTAACCTGTGAGTAGTACCTTGAGCGTATAGTGTCAGCACAGCTTGGATCTGAATAAAAACACCCGCAAAATTGTATCTTTCAAACATTGTTTCAACCTGCGTATCCATTTTAGAATGATCAAAAGCAACGTTGAATTGCTTATGTTACATATTTTGCACAAGATAAAAATATAGTCACACCATCTTTTCTCGATTTTTTGATGGATTCAAAGGAGGGTCTGTAAGCAAGATTTTGCACTCTGTGGGGTCTACCTGTACATTAGAGCGTTGTAGATAACATATCAATTTATACGATGAAACCAAACAGAAAATGAGGTCCATTTGGTAATCGATAGAAGCAGGATAAGCTTACCTTCAACTCTTCATAGAATCCATGGTCCCACACATGACACATGTCATCCCAATTCTGAATAATACCATTGTTGACAGGATACGATACTTCTAGTTGATTTCGCAGCTTGACACAAGCCTCTCCAACGACAACATCCTGTAAATTAAGGAACAAAGAGCATTCCATTATCGAACCTCATCGTGGTCTAATTAGTGGCTGATTTTTATATTCCTCAGCAGCTATCACTAAATAAGTAGCGCTAGTACACATTCCCTTAAAATAATTAATAACTTTTCGTGGATTAAGATTCACAAGAGCAAACCTTCAACTCTTGCTCCATCAAAGACTCTTCATAACGCAGCATCGGCTTTCCCACCATACATGGGAATACAGAGGTAGGGAAGTTCTCTCCAGCAAAACCACATTTGACATACTGCAAAGGAATCAATTTTACAGATTAAGAACAGCAAGCTTAGAAAAAAAGGAATCAATCAAATTGACAGTGAGAGTATGGATGCCGTTTTAACCATTATTGGCAATACGACTGAATTGAAAACTTAAGTCCAATGGTAAAAAGTTGACAAATATAGATATCAGAAGAGGAAACCTTCCGAACTTTGCAAGAGCAAACAAACAATACATTAGGGAATTCTCACGACGACAGCTGACAAATAATAGATATTTTATTCAGTAGAAAACCACTGAGATAGGCTGGGAAGCAATGATGCAGAACAAGTTGCAATAACTATCGAATTTAGTGTCAGTAACTGGAGCTAAAATGAGAAATCTCATCCCTTACAGTTCTATTTTCAATCAGCTAATTGTGCAAACCATTCCTCAGATCTCACTCAACTCCTCAACCTCTGCTCAAGCCTTTGTACCAACTACTCATATCCATACGACGAAGCAGTTCACAGTTCACACCAAATAGCAATGAGCTCACTTATCATAACAAGATACCGCCTATGCATAAGCCTCATGCCTGAAGGAAATTGGCATTTACAGTTACAAGAAAAAACCTCTCTCGAGCATTTACTCAATACTTCAAGCTTTCATCATGTCCTCGAACGACTGGATTCCATAGTATATGAACTAAACCGCGTAACCCTGCCCCATATATACTTGCCGTCAATTCCCTACATTGAACTAACTCCAATTAACTAGGAACACACAGATACCATCAAGCATCAGCCAGTAATTGATATCTCATCATTTTTCCTGCTCCAAGAGCACACCACAAATTAGCCAGGCCACACTACTTAGAATATCCGATACTCTCCGCTTTTCATAGAAACCTCCAGCTAGAAATCAAATACCTAACCTCGAAAATAAACTTAAAACCATTACACTAACCATAAATTGCACAATGTTCCATCCGCATTGAACTGATAACCGAATCCGATAAACCACGAAACCACAAACTCAACTCAATCAATCAAACACAATCAATCCATCAATCAAATCTATCAAAACGAGAACTAAAAGTCGAGATCAGATAGAGGCGGTTACTCCGGTGCCGTTGTCGCAAACGACGACGTTTCTATTGTCCATTTTCGCGTCGTGATCGGAGATCGAAGCGAGATCGGCGACGGAGATCGTGGAGCTATGAGCCGGCGATGTTCTCTAGTTCGCCGGAGTTTTTGTTGGCAAGACCAACATGTTGATGAAAGAATCCAGAAATGGGTTTACAATTAAAAAAAATTAAATCGTGTCGTTTACATGATAACGAACTTTCTTAAATCATATATTGAATAATAGAATAAGAGAGAAACGTTGTAATAATTATAGAACGGAGGTAATAGATTATTATCCCCTCTACCCCATTAAAATTTGATGAAAAATAAAATTATATCAATAATTTAGGATTAAATAGCATAATTTAAATATCATTAATGGTTAATGATAAATTTATGTAAACGACGAAAACGTCACGTGTACAAAGATTTCGTTAGGTAATTCGAACAATTTTTCTTGGCAATGAAAAAGATATTAGCATTTTTTGTCATTCTGTAAGTCGCGATTGGTAGAGTACTGGAGTACCTTTAACAACCGAATCAAATCGAATACAATGGACTCACTGAGTTCCAAATACTCAATGTAGTTGATGCGTAGTCTAGCTTGAAGGATTTGCTTTAGCTTAGCGGCATAAAGACTATCCTAATAGCTAATCTCATCTGAATGATAGTGTCATACACCGGCTAAGAGACATACAAGCAAAGCAAGCCCTAAACTTAGGTTCACTTATCGATTCCGAACTCCCGTCTTCATTTTCAAAGAGCTTGATTTCGTCTACAACTTTCGTTGTGAACCAGGTTAATCAACCATTGCCATGCCTATAAGGCTATAAAGTCCATCGAGTCAATCTTTTTTCTTGGATAACAAGGATTCAGATCCTCTGCTATCAAAGTGTTAGTTAAATGTCACTCTCTCATAGAGCCCAGGTAATTGTACAAGACACATGTGGAACTTTGTTCGGAGATTTTTGCTTCTCATTGTCGATTGTGTGTGTTTACTTTGTGTATATAAAAACATACGTAGCAGGTAGAGTAGGATGTGTGAAGTCCAAGCAGGTAGAGTAGGATGTGTGAAGTCCAGAAAAACTCACAAAAAGAATAGTGTTTTTAGCAGTGGGTTTTGGAGCAAAGAAAGGAAAGAGGTTGGTTTGCAATCAGCTTCAGGGGAGCAGATAGAGGTCCATCCAATGTCCGATCGTCCTCAAATTTGATCAACGGACACATGACACGTGGTTCTACAGATCCAACGGTCAATGTTGTGACGAAAGTCTCCTACGTTGAAATATTTAACCTGAAACAACAGTCTGCGACTTGACTTTGTTTCGATGATTTCTTCCCATGTTTCTTTTGTTTAACCTTCTCTTGTGTGTCAAGGTTGTTACCTTGATGTTGTTATTACCGTATATCTCTAGTACTATGTAGAAAGGATCTTTGTATGTCCATTATTTGGAGATAGTGAAGATTTGAATTGGACTACGATCCCGTGATTTTTATTCCTTTTTATGGGCAGGGTTTCCACGTTAAAATTGCGTGTCCTTTCCGTTTATGCTTTGGATAATATTAAGTGCACTAGTATAGTTTCTTAACAGGTTCATATAAAATAGGAGACGTGATAATTCCGTTGTGCTAATCCGACATAAGCTGGGTTTTTGTGATAATCCTTCCAACAAAGTGGTATCAGAGTCGTGTTTGTTTTGGATTGTATGAAACCATGGAAACTAATACCAGTAGGATGATCATCTTTAATGGATATAATTATCATGTATGGAAAGAAAAAATGACGGATCTTCTCTATGAGAAAGATTATTATTTGTCTGTGTTTGGTAAAGAAAAATCGGAGGGTAAAACTGAAGGTGAATGAGAAATAATTCATCATCAACTTTGTGGGTATATCAAACAGTGGACAAATGATAATGTTTTGAATCCTATCTCTGGGGATACAAATGCACAGACTTTATGGGATAAGGTCGAACAATTATATGCTCAAAAGACTGGAAATAAGAAGTTGTTTTCGATAAAAACAGATGATACCTTTGAGATATCACGATGGTACTTCTTAAACTTATCATTTAAATTCTTTTTAAGGAATTATAAATTGGTAGCTGCCATGAATATCAAGTTTGATGATGAGATTCAGGCTTTATGATTGCTTGGTACTTTACCTGACTCTTAGGAGACCTTTTAGACTTCTTTGTCTAATTCGACCCCTGATGGTCCTATTACAATGGACTTAGTCTCGAGTAGTATTTTGAATGAAGAAATGAGAAGAAAAACTCGAAATTCTTCTTCACATTTTGATGCCTTGGTTATGAAAAAGTGGGGTAGAAATGAGAATCGATGTTCAGTGAACAGGGACAGGTCATAGGAAGAGTAAAGGCAAAGTTAATAAGTTTGCAAATGTTGAATGTTATCACCGCCATCAGAAAGAACATACTAAGAGATATTGTCGTCAACTTAAGAGACAACTGAAAGAGCAATGAAAAGAGAAAAAGATTGATTCTGATAATAATGACAATAGTATTGCTGTACTTTCAGATGACTCCAATATTACTGTGTTTGACGATGATGTTGTGAATTTTGTATGTCATGACTCTAGTTGGGTGATTGATAGTGGTGTATCTGTTCATGCTATGTCTCGCAGGGATTTGTTTACACCTTAAACATCAGATGACTTTGAATCTGTAAAGATGTGGAATAATGAGTCAGCTGCAGTTGTGGGCATCGATGATATGTGTCTTGAGACTAATGACACAAGGTTGATTTTGATAAATGTTAGACATATACCTAATATTCGCTTGAATTTGATTTCCACAGGTAAGTTGGATAATGAGGGTTACTATAGCACATTTGGTGACGGTCAATGAAAACTCACTAAAGGTTTTATGGTTGTGGCTAGAGACAAGAAATGTTCCTCTTTATATATCATGCATGCAAAGTTGTCTGTTGACAGGATCAATACAGTTGATGATGAAAAGGCGTCTGATTTATGGTATTAGAGATTGAGTCACATTAGCGAGAAGGGGTTGACAGTTTTGGATAGAAAGAACATCCTCAAGAGGTTAAAAAGTTTTTCATTGAGGAAGTGTGCACATTGCTTAGCTGAAAAGCAGAACAGAGTCGCTTTCAAAAAGTTCCCCTCCTTCACGAAAAGCAGGTATTCTTGATTTGGTGCATTTTGATGTCTATGGTCCTCTGAAAACTAGAACACTTGATGGCTCTCTTTACTTTGTTACTATCATAGATGATCATTCAAGGAAGGTTTGGGATTATACATTGAAATGTAAAGACTAAGTGTTAAATGTTTTTAAGCAGTTTCAGGCTTCAGTTGAAAGACAAACAAGAAGGAAGCTGGAATACATCAGAAGTGACAACGGAGGAGAGTATATTGGCCATTTTGATGAGTATTGCAGGCAACAGGGTATTTGACATCAAAAGACTCCTCCCAAGACACCTCAGTTGAACTGTTTATCTGAGAGAATGAACAAAACACTAGTGAAAAAGGTAAAATACTTACTTTCACAAGCACAACTACTGAGATCTTTTTGGGATGAGGCTTTGAATACAGTTGTACACGTTTTAAATCACACTCCATGTGCTTCTTTAGATGTTGATGTTCCTAACAGAGTTTGGATAGATAAATAAGTAGTTTTTTAGGATCACTTGCGCGTCTTTGGATACAAGGTCTTTGTGCATAATCCCAAAGACGAGAGGTCCAAACTAGATGTGATATCATGGTAGTGTATTTTCATTGGTTATGGTCAGGATGATTTTGGTTACAAATTTTATGATCGAGTTGAAAAGAAACTTGTAAGAAGCAGAGATGTTGTGTTTATAAAGGTCAGACTGTAAAGCCCCAGAAAATTGAGATTAAATAAATATTAATGAGTATAAAAAAATTATGACCAAATAATAATTATAATTGATAAACGTAGCGAGAATATGCATCTTCTCCTTATATAATAAATTAAAAGAGAGAAACAAATCTCATTTCAAAGTTTTGAGACGTAAAGTTACGTTCATAACATTAAAACTTGTGACGAAGTTGGCATAACTTTTATCGCGAAAAAATTTGGAAAATTATATGTTAAGTAATAACATGATTTTCCGAATGTGGTAGTAAAATTTGAGTCAAGGTTATGGGTGATGTGGAATTAATTAGTTCTGTGATTAAACAGAACAGGGATGCTTTTTTTTTTTTTTTTTTTTTAATTATCCCACCAATTCCCTTTCCCTCTCTTTTCCTCCCACTCACCACTTCTTTACTCCCCGCCTAACTCTTCCACCAAGCCCACTACTCCCTTCCACCCACTCCATCACCAAGCCCACTACTTTCTTCCACCCACTCCTCCACCCATCCTCATCACCAAGGCCATCGGAATATCTCCCTCACTCTCCTCTTCACTTCACTCTCTTCTTTCTCTTGTTCTCTTCGTTATCTTGCTTTCTTCCATTGTTTCTTTATTTTTTTTTTGCTCAAGTAACACAGTAAGACGGTAGAGGAGATAAGAACGTAGGGAGGATCATCATTAGAGGAAGGAGAATAGACCGAGAAAGGGGGACACGAGCCACAAAACAAGGAAGAGTGAAGTCGAGCTAATCACGTCAAAGGAAAGCAAAACAAGCTCAAATCCGTTTCAACAAGAGGATGAGCTTTGCTTTCTCTTTTTATAACTTCTAACTGATCATATGTGATCAAAAAACAAGGAAAATAACAAGAAAAATAGGCCACGGACAAAAAAAATGTGATATTTGAAACAAAAGATGAGTTATGTTCGTGAGACCCGAGACCTAAGTTTTTACGTATCAAACAAGTCCAAAATTGAACAAACATGACAAGAACTAAGTAAATGTTATGTTTATGAAGTTTTAGATCATTTGGGATTGAATTGGTTGGGTCAACCAGCTAGAGGGGTTTCTGGACAGATTTGACATTCGATATTAGAACGTATTTTTACCCCAGTTAGAGCCTAATTTAGCAACGAGTCTTGAAATAAAGTTGTAGCGGACTTCTTGAAGTTTGTAATGAGTCAAGGATCACTCAATTTGATTAAGAAACGAGAAAGTTATGCGCAGAAATTTGGACGCGGGCACACCGCCCGAGTTATGGCACCGTCTGAATTCTGGCAGAAGGCTCACAAGCGTGAGCCTCCCTACCTCACGCCTTGACCTACCTGGAATAGTCCAGGAAAGGTTTTTCAATGTATTTTATACGCCGTATCAATCCATATAAGTATTATGACTGTTAAGATACAGTATTTGGACAAGAAAACATGGAAAAATTACGTAATTAATCGTACGTAGAGGCAAAAAGGATTTATTTTGAATAAAAATATGTAGTAGTTTACGTATTTGTGTGATATACGTAAATAAGTGGAAATAACGGAATGTACGTAAGAATACGTAATGACGTAGTAGACATATTTATGGACATATAATACACATGAATACGTAGAAATAATGAAATATATGAAAGAAATATGTAGTAACGAACGTATCGTATTTATACTGTGCAGGAACTGAGATGTAAACTGTTTTTCTTTTGGTATAACGCAAACAACCCGAGTCTCACATAACAAGATAACGTTTAGATTCCTGATTTGTCTGACGATACATGTTAATATACTAGTTGTATATTAACACGTGATGGGTAGTTTTGCCCTGTGCGTTGTGTTATGTTATGCTGTGTTATGTTTGCATTTCCGTGTTATTGTATGATGGTGTGGTAGGTCTTGTACCTTATCGCAGTTCATGATAACCTAACCCTGATAGTCCTAATGTTGGGGTTTGTGTAGGTTTTTCTCCGTTAACCCTGTACGTTATATGAATGTGATAAAGACAAGTGCTAGGTTTACAAGATTTGACACACGATAATGAACAAAAGGTTAGGATTAATACAGGTTAATCCTATAAATGATGTCATGCAAAATAGGAATGAATTCATGAGAGGTGAGGTTAAACTCCGCGTTTGTTAATTCTACCGAGTTGTTACACTGTGACTTAGGGAAGATGTCAGGTTAAACTGTACAGAGGTGAGTAGTTACGACTAATCATCTTATGTGCGTAGACAACCCTATGAGGTTGTCAGGTTGTGGGGTATCTCGCTATAGAAGACCCTTGCGCGTCGTTACAGGTTGATCCCCTGTTTCGAGTGACCCCGACCTTTGAGCTTCTAGAAGAAGCTATAGATTTACATGTTTAGCCAAGGTCACAGTGTTAACAAGAGGGTATCTGTAGTCTGTCATGTATGTTAAAGGTATGACTGATTTTGTTGTAGTTTCAGGACAGATTGTTCTCTCTTTCTTTCCTTTTTGTGCTTCCCCTGAAGAGAGGGTCGGCACGTTACTGAGCTCGAATAGCTCACGGCGTTGTTTTTCTTCTATTGCTTGATTTCTATCTTTTCAGGTACAAGACTTGAGGAAGGATTTTGATTAAACTATGATCCTGTTTGTAGTATTAATGCTTGAGACAACATTTCTAAGTTTCTACGACTTTAATATGTAATAAATAAGTAAACTTGTGGATCTATTTTGATAATGCTTTAAGTGTATTTTCATTTGGATTTATTCTAAACCAAGTTAAGTTAGATGGCCTGGTTAAGCTTTGTGGGACCTTAACGACGGTAATGCCACGTGGGTTTTCAACAAAGGATATGAAAATCGGGGCGTTACAGGTTGATATCAGAGCTTGGGTTTAGAATAAAAAGAAAACATTTAGGGTTCATATTCTAAAATATGTGCTAGATAAGTGTACTT
>JAOVYX010014940.1:4804-29963 GCA_035668315.1 Drosera spatulata | reverse complement strand
TATTTCTTGAAAGAGAAATCTGAGGTATTCGAGACATTCAAGGAATGGTTGAAGTTGATTGAGACGCAAACCGACAGATAGATCAAGAAGCTTGGAACCAACAAAGGGATGAAATTTATGAACAAACAATTTATGGATTTCTGCAAGAACAAAGGCATTGTGAGGCATTGCACTGTCACTTATACGCCCCAATAAAATGGGATAGTAGAACGCATGAACCGGATGTTCATGGAGCGGGCTCGGTGCATGATGATTGGACACGGGTTGAAGGTGAGGTTTTGGGTTGAAGCAGTTATAACGGCCTGTTATTTGATAAACAGGTCATCCTCCTCAGCATTATCGATGAAAATACCTTATGAGGCTTGGTCTGGTAAACTCGCTGATTACTCCAACCTTTGTATTTTCGGTTGTCCTGCATACTATCATGTTAGCGAAGGAAAGTTGGAATCTAGGGCCAAGAAGGCCATCTCTTTTGGATACCAGCCAGGTGTGAAGGGATACAGATTGTACTCCACCGATCCATCATCACCTGAAATCATCATCAATAGAGATGTCATATTTGATGAGGAGTCAATGTTAGCCAAGAAAGTTGAGCAGGAAGGGAGCATTCAGCAACATGTGGAGCAGACACGACCAGTCGAGAGATCGACATTTGAGGTGGAATATCAGGATGAGGAATCCTCAGATCCCAACATTCCCACTGATACTTTGTAGCCAAATCAAAAAGGAGAAGATCCAGGAGTGGAACCACTAATATCAGATTCAGTACCGGTGGGACCCACTCTACAGTAGTACTAATTTGATAGTTACACTATCAATGTGAATTAATGAAAAACAAACGAATAAGAAATATTGCCTTGTGGATATTGACATCCCTTGTGGATCCGTTGGATCTTTGGTCGTTTTTCTTGAAATTATTGAGAAGGTTGAACATGATGTCCTTTCTTCGATCCATTGCGATCATCTGTTTTCCTTGAATAGCCTTGGTGGCTTGGGTTTGAGTCATTGCACTCCTGTATTATCCTCTGAGTCATCGTCACGGGTGGGAATTAGCGAGAGAGTGATGGACGTCCCCCATCCTCTTTGCATGCATGCAGCCGCTTCTACGCCATTGTGACGGGGCCACGGGTTGCTCTCTGCAGGGAGGCCCAAATTATCTCAATTCAGAAAAACGATACCTCATTGAATGCGCACAAGAGGTGCAAAGCGACGCACAGAATGGGCAGGTGCGAAAACAAAATC
Source organism: Drosera spatulata (assembly GCA_035668315.1). Classification (NCBI taxonomy): domain Eukaryota; kingdom Viridiplantae; phylum Streptophyta; class Magnoliopsida; order Caryophyllales; family Droseraceae; genus Drosera; species Drosera spatulata. Next base: position 28,721 of record JAOVYX010014940.1, on the reverse strand, counting down.
TATTGGGTGATATTTTATCTTATCACTGTACTCCAAGTCGGTCATATCCTTGGAGTTGTCGTTATTTTTGAGTCGAGTCATGAACCCTAAATTAATGCAAAGGAAAGAAATGACTCTTAAAAGCGATACAAAGCCATATAAAGCGATGAGAAACAATGTTGTGTGATATGGCGTTCATATTTTATTATATATATAAAAATATTTTAGGGGCTTTCGGGGGTCGCCATAACCGTTAGCGGGAGTTCACTGTAATTGGGATTCATGCACCTGAGGTTGCTGAGTTTCATTAGCTCACGGTTATGTTTTTCAATTACAGGTATGCCCTCAACAGCACCTGAAGGCTCTTAGTGCGAGCTTACGTGCATATAGATGATCTCACGTACTTCGGATATTATAGCAGAGCAGATGCCTATATTGTTTAAATGCAATAAACGATTTGTATAGCTTCCGCTTTAATGTTGTAACTAAACAGATATTCGAAGTTATAAGCTATGGTTGTGGCTAATGTTTATAGTTTCCTTGACTTCTATACCCCTAAAGTCCATTCGGTTTGTTTAGCCAACGCTCTCGTGTCTTTCGACACGATAAGTCGGGGGCGTTACCGGAATGGAAGATCGGGTCTGTCTTCTGAAGAAATCATTATACGGATTGAAACAGTCGTCCCGACAATGGTATCACAAGTTTGACACCTTTATGGCTAGCATTGGATACACACGAAGCTTGTACGATCAATGTGTGTATCATCAGCAACAACCTGATGGGAGTCAGGTGTATCTTTTGCTCTATGTAAATGATATGTTGACCGCTGATAGAGACAAGGTGACTATTGACAGGTTGAAGACGCAACTCAGTAGTGGGTTTGATATGAAGGATCTCGGCCCAGCAAAAAAGATTTTGGGCATGGAGATCGAGCGGGATAGGAAGCATGGAGTCTTGACCTTGAGCCAGAAGAAGTACATTGAGAAGGTTCTAGATCGATTTGACATGAAAGATGCTAAACCCGTTTTTACTCCTTTGACAGCGCACTTCAAGCTATTCTTGAAGCTCTCATCGAAGACTGAGAACGAGGAGAGAAATATGATCTCAGTGTCGTATGCGAGTGCAGTTGGATCCGTGATATACGCTATGGTATGCACTCGACCCGATTTGTCACAGGCTGTGTCAATAGTCAGTCGTTATATGTGCAGACCTGGAGGCAGGCTGTGAAGTGGATCCTTAGATATCTTAAGGGTTCATCGGGATTGAGCCTCGTCTACGATGCAAGGCGAGGTGGAGGCAGCGAGAATGTTGAAAGGTTCTCAGATTCAGACTATGCTGGAGATCTGGATCGTCGGAGGTCACTTACAGGGTATGTATTCACTTTTTGTCATGAGCCAGTTTCTTGGAAGGCAACTTTGCTGGATACTGTAGTCTTGAGCACTACAGAGGTAGAGTTCATGGTTGTTGCATCAGATGTGAAGGAGGCGATTTGGTTGAGGAATTTGGTTTCTGACTTATGTTTGAAAAACTTAACAATCAAAGTTAGGAGAACTCGAATAGAAGTATTATCATTGATTACTCTTTTCTTTTTATATTATATATAATATTTTTCATTATTGTATTATTCAATATATATTTTGAGGAGTTTTGTTTATCGTCTTAATAATGTGAGAAAATTATGTCATCGACGTCTGGTTAAAGTACATCATAAATTATCATTAATATTACACGATAATTTTTTTAAAAATAACGTTTGATCGTCCCACGATGTAACTCAAATTTCGTCTCAATAAATATGATATTTAAAATATTATCGTTTAATTTAGAAATGAGGGAGTATGCTCTTAGGAGACATCTATAGCTATTGCGAACACTATGAGTCTACATCTACCAATGCTTATGGAAAATGATACTCTTTCTATTTCATAATAATTATAACATTTGTTTTTTTTATATTTCACAATAATTGTAACAATATTGAATTTGAAAGTTTTTATCTAAAAAAAATACAAAATCAATTAAACTCTGTTACAATAGACCTACTATCTCCTCTCATAACTGTTACAGTAAATCTCATTATCATAAAAAAAATATTCTTTTTTCATTAAATTTCATAAAAATTCAACACACACATAAAATTTTCTATCGATCAATTTATTATATTTATTATGGGACGAAGAGAGTACCAAGCATTAAGTGATGTGGAACATTTCCTATAATTTCTAATACCTCCCGAGATCAGTTGAGCCTTTGTTTCCATAGCTGTTATGGAGAGAAACAAGTTCAAGTATTCCTTCTTGTTTTCATAATTCAGGATGTCGACGTAAAGTGTGAAAATTCCAGGTATTTAAATGCTATTTTTTTTATGAGATACAGGGGATGTCTAACCAAACGTTACATTGGGACAGACGATCCCAGGTCAAAAGGACCACATACACACTACACAAAGTACCACATTTGATAACGATCTCATGACAATAATATACAATCACAGGTCGAATTCGGAACGATCTAGCAAGCCAACTGTAACAAATAAAAAATGACTTGATACCAAAGTTACCTTCAAGGACAAAGACAGGACAAGAGAGGATAAAAAGTGATGGTAGTAAGTGGTGATGATGATGGACGCGGGCCCCCGATGTGAAGGAGCTGGTGCGGTCGGTGATCCGTGAACGGAATGTGGTAGGTGGTGGGCCCTGTCATAGTTTCATAAATCACACACATCATTTTCAGAATCTGGTAATCTCCATCTCATCTATATATATATATATATATATATATATTATAAATTCGAAAATTAACATCTTAAGATATTTTATTAATAGATTTAATGTTTATTTCATCTTAATATATTTAATAATCATCAATAATTATGAAAAAAAGAATAAAAATTTTTCATATTATCTTTCATAGGTATTATTAAACCCTTTATATACGTCATGACAAAAAAATACGTGTCATTTGTCCCCGTATATGAATATTTTTGTCATAATTATTAATTATCATAATAAATTGATAACGATTGAAAATATTTTACTACAAAAGTCATGAATTTTTATTAAAAAGTTTAAAAAAGACAAAAAATTTTGTATCACTCACTAAAAGAATTTAATCTAATTAATGGAGTTATTTGAATAATTTGATAAATACCATAATTTCAGTAAAAAAGGAAAAACAAAGTAAAACCAAAAAAAAAATAAAAAATAAATAAGAATCTCTTGGGATGTTATTTGAGAATATGACACAATAAAAATATTATATTTTTATTGAAACGAAGGGAGTAGAAGTCAATTTAATGATATACTTTTTACATTGATGTTGTCTCATGGAAGGATTGATCTTTGGTAAAAATAAAAAATAAAAAAAATCAACTTTTCTTATTACATTATTTGAAATTTCATTTAAAAAAGAGAAAAACTATTTAATTTTTTTGATATTATCCGGCTATTTATTTCATTTAATCAAGTTAGTTTATAAATTTGACCAGTGATAAGATGAAATATGATTATGTTATGCGATAAAAGATATTTTTATTTTGATTTTACGTGAAATTTTTTTACGATAAGATTAAATGTTAAAGTATCATGGATTATACATATTTTGAGAATCCATTAAATATTCTTGATAAAATCCAATTAATTTTGAAAACATCAAACATGATATATACATATGTAACTAACAAAACGTTGACGATATCAAGATAAATAATTTTAAAAAACAGCCAATAATCTATTTATGAATAATTAGTCAAGATTATGATATTTTTCGTATATCGCGCCTGTGGCATACTAATTTACTATGAATCCCAATTAAAATGTACTCCCTCCCCTCCTTTTCATTGTATACAATCTCTCCATCTCATTCAAATTGCAACACCTTTTCTTCGGGCCATCTCATTCAAATTATAATATTTCTTTATTTATTAAATTTTTTCATACAAAAATATCAAACTACTCATATTTTATATCACTTCAACCCATCCATAATCATTTTTTCCCCCTTATTTCTTTATCTCACACACTCATAATGACAAAATTATCATTCCTTATTAATTCAACTCACACATAAATTATCGTGTCAGGTTAAACCGTTATAATTTGAATGGAACGAAGGGAATACTACCTCCGTCTTATAATTATTGCAATATTTATTTCTTCATGCATTATTAAACACGTAATTTGAACAATTTTGTTACTCATCTAAACGATACGATATAAATTTTTTATTGGTCCACGACTATAACATATAGCGTTTGCTATCATTTATATTTCACGACATTTTTTAAAGAAACGTCGTTTGATCCTCTCGTAACACCGATCAAATCTTTTATCGTCATACATACCCAATCAAAATAGTATAATTTTTTTAAAACAAAAGAAATATAACACTTTTTTTAGGACTGTCTCAATTTAATTACAATCTTTTCTCTTTTAGTCAATATTTAATCTAAAAAATCACATAAATTATATTTCATTACGATATATCCATTATCTGAACTCATGATAAACTCATTACCCCTAAAAAATATTTTTTTCTTTATTAAATTTCACAAAAATTTAACACATATAAATTTTCATGTCGCATCAAATAATTATAAATATTATAAAACGGAGGGAGTAACACGCTGGAAGAAGATCAACTCGTAAGTATATGTTGACACATGAGATGAGAGTTTCATCTGTTGCAATGATATACTATGAAAAAAAATATTACGTAAAACCCTGCAGACTGTGAGTCAACCACCGGACAGTAGCTTGAATGTAGGAGTGAAGGGGTGATATCCGTTCAGCTCGGGTCTGAAAAAAAGTTGAGCAAGATATAATCAGTTTGATAATGTAAGATACGGAAAAACAACATACTAGAAGACACTGATATGAAAAAAGGATATAAGCTATGACGTCGCCCACATGTAATACATGAATCATACCACAAACTTATCAGTGGATTTCTCCATTATTGTTCCTTAAACTTTCAACTTCAGAGTGCCCGCTCACCATCCTTCACCTACTTCGGATCCCATCATTCCGTCAACTTCTCAAACAACTTTGCTGCCAATCAAGTCGTGTACCAGAAAATGAAATTCAAGACTATCAATTTTCAATGAGGAAACGATATAGTACTAGCTTTCCATGATGCTTTTATGAAGGGAAGTTGGTGTCCAAATTTGGAAGGATATGATATACGTTATCATGTTAGGTCTAGAGTAGAAAAGATTATTTCCAGAACCGAAGAAATAAAAGTCATTAAATTTCATATATCGCAAATCTTTTGACTTTCAGTTTCTGCATCATATATATGAAAAACAGTAAAGTGTTTATACTGCAAAATCCAGCCAATTACGCGTTGCAGAGCAATCTCTATCATTAATGATGGATAATGATAGACCCAGTTTTAAAATTTTATTTTTTTAATTTTTAAAAAAAATGAGTGGTGAAAATTTGTTCGCGGCATGTAGTTGGCTATCTTTTACAGCACAAACACTAACCCGTATGAAAAATAATACATACTCTGGAAATAACGTTTTTCGTTTTGCAATTTAGGATCTATTTGTAAGTTTTATCCGGATGGAACGAAAAGGAAGGGGAGGCGAGGGAATGGGAGGAGAGGGGAAGGGAGAGGAAGGGAGGGATATAACATCAACATAGACATTGTTTGTGAGTTGGAAGGAAGAAAAAATAAATCATTTAATTTTATTATATTTATGAAAATTATAAATAATACATATTTTCAATCGACAATCCCTCCAAATCCTTCCATTTTTAAGGGAATTGTTTTTTTTTTTAATCAAACCAACTATCACTCCTAATCCCTTCCAATCCCTCGATTAAAAACTTACCAACATCACATTCATAAGAGGGATATTGTGATATCCTCGTAATCTATTCTTTCCTCTCCATTGTGAGTTTTATCAGGATGAAAAAGAAGAGAAAGGGAGGCGAGGAAAAGGGAGGAGATATGAGGGAAGGGGAGAGATAAGACATCAAACACGGACATTGTTTGTGAGTTAAGAAGAAAAGAATATAAATGATTATAAATAATAAATGTTGTATCTTTAATTTATTTTGGTAATTATATTATTTTCAATCGACAATCTTTCCGAATCCGTGCACTTTTAAGAGAACTGTTTTTTCAAAAAAATCAATCCAACTATCCCTTCTAATCCCTTCCAATTCCTTGATTAAAAACTTACAAACATCATATTTACAGAAGAGAAATTATGATATCCTCCTAATCTCTTCCTTTCCCTCTCATTTAGATCTCACAAACATGCCCTTAGATTTAGCATTTTCTGTTTTTTCGTAAGCGGAATAACTATCACAAAGGAGTATTAGAAGAAGAAGAGCAAAGAGGTACCTTGTCAATAGTTAACCTCGAGGTGTTGAGTTCAGGATGTCCCAACTTTGCTGCATGTGAAATGGCAAGGGCGCCACCAAGTTAAGACTTTCCAGATGGGAGACGTCGAAATCTGGATCCAGCAATGACTCCTTGAGAGCAAGATAGATATCGGGCAAGATCATCTGTTTACAATGGAGATGCAAGAAAGGTCGCTTCTCTGCTATGCTCCCACGAGCAAGATCAAGGAAGAGACCGTACGTCTCTTCTGGCTGGTCATCTGCCATCGACTGTAAGTGGGATAATGGTTTCCACTTCTTATGGGCCCGCAAACCATACTTGTAATCTCCCACAATGGGCGTTCTTAAGACTTCGGCGCAATGAATGCGCAGCTATATTAAACCACATACACAGGATATCGTTAGTATAATTCAATTAGTATCGATAGAAGATGAGCTCTAGTTTGCATACAGCCGATTTGCACCTGGTGTTTTCGTCCAGTAAGTGGGGTCAACTCTAGCCACGAGAAGCCTGGAATCAGAATCAGAAGATACACGTCAGAATCAGAAGTACGTCCTGCAACTGAGTTCAGAGCTTGGATAGCAACCAACGTCTCTGTTACAACCCTTATTCACTGATCCAAATTGCTCATATCTAGAGTACCCAAACCGCAATCAAATCATATACTCCGTATTAGGTGTCTCGAGTTTGGGACTAGGCATTTAAAAGCCATAGGAACAAAAGTCTAGTCCTGGAAAAAAAAAAAAAAAAAAAAACTAACCATCAAAGGATTCTATCACCCGGTAATCTGTCACTGCATGTTGAGATGATGCATCATTATCTCCGATGGTAATTCGCTCAGAATTTCCGTTATCCACCATGACCTGAAAATACAGAGAGCAGTTGAGGGAAATCTCAGCAGAATAGAGCAGTAAAAAGAAAGAAAAGAAACGTCAGATGAAATGGACAAGAGTAAAACCAGCATGAAAAGAGATAAGGGCATTACAGCCTAACACAGCATGCATTAATTAGCACCCCAAAAATCAGTTGCCCATAGAGTGTAGCTCATGGATGGCAGAGTGAAATCTGAAATAAGGGCTTCTCTACATTATAACAGTTTCCCAGAATATTACCTTTGCTAGCGGCACTGAGATTGATCCCTTTGATAGTCTAGGAGCCCCCAGGACAAGTGCTAGGTATCTTCTTTTCAAAAGTCTTTTCCCGCTATAATTTGCCTTCGGAACAGAACGACACCAAAGAATAAAAAGGATGAAGAACAGCCACACTAATGAATTCTCAGTGGAAAGTGCATAGTTGATGGTCTGGGAGACTTAAATTCACTCACATTATCTGATGCTCCAAGTGTTTTCTCGCGAAAGATGGAATGCAAAATAGCAGTGCTAACTTGTGTCCTTCCCATCACCAAGATGCCGCTACTATCCTTATCAAGTCTGTGCACCTTACAAGCACAACACTCTTAAAAGAAGTGGCACATGATAACAAGTGGTACATAACATTAGCTGAGGCCGTAAGAAACACAAGGAGCACACTTTTGGAGCTCAAGCAGTGTCAAACTCACCAGCCTAGGAGGTTCTGAGTAGTCATATGTCAGACAAGGCGCAGCCAACTTATCTAAACTCCTTCGGATGCCAAGTCCACCCTAAAGGGAAGTGAAAATGGTCAGGTGAACCAGACCACCTCGGATTTATATGGTTGAAAGGACAAATACATGTTCAGTACCTGAACAGGCAGTCCTGGGGGTTTATTGAGGGCAATGATCGCTGAATCCTAAATTGGGTAAATAGAAACAGGGAATTAGACAACTGCATGTATATTAAATTACCAGATAATAGCTGAGAAGATTGGAACCTTGTGCACTTCGAGGCTGCGAATCAAGCTGACTTCCTCATCAGTACAATGGATGTCTGGCTTCTCCATGGCCAGCTCATTAACAGTTTTTGGAAGAACAATCCGTTCTCCCTGGTTCATAATATAATTCCCAGCCACCTACAGTAACTCGAGAGAAATGCGAATTGGTTTTGTATCATCAAAAACTAACACGAAAAGGACAGCTAAGATTAGTGAACAAAGCTCAGCCGAGTCAATACCCTCTTCAGTTGGCACCATCGAGCTTGGCTATAGCGCTTGGAATCTTCTTCACCTAAGCATTCTCTTCTAACCTGCCCAAATGCACAGACAAAGAATAGGTAAATCACTGACATAGACGTTCATTATTTTGTCCAAAGGAAGGTATCACACAATCAAGCAAGCTTAATGACACGAGAACCATATGCAGAAACAAACCTAATTAGGCTGTTGGTCATGTAATGCGCCCATACCAACCATGCTATCAGTGTCATCGATTATCCATTCTCTTCAGCAATGTCAAACAAGAAACACGGTACATCCCAATCATCTATTCCTGAACTTGGTCCAAGTTGATCTACCGCAAATGGCATGTCATAGTCATTTTAGCCCTTATTTAAAAGCCATCATATATTCTTTTTCACTTCCCTCACAAATGTATCGCACATTGTCATCAACTAAATTTGAAGACCCCTCAGTCCAAGATATCTAGAATCATTGTCCTCCGATTCTCGACAAATCTAGCCTCTCAGTCTGCAAAGTAACTTTCTGTACAACTTAAACTTCCCTCTAACTAGAAGCCACCAGTAAGCAAATCGAACCTTTTAGCATCAGAAATCACTTCAGATGACAACATTCCACCAAACAAATCGAACATTTCATCACCTAAAACCCTAACGCCAAACATATTCACAATCAGGTCAAGAGAAGACAACTCAAAACCTGTCTAAGACGAAACAACTTGTGAAGAAGAGACCTCGGAAGCTGCGGGCAGCACCGCAGCACCCACTTCAAAGCCGTCATGTTTGCGGGTCCCACCGAATCCCCTCCTCCTCCGGCGCCACCACTCGCCAGCTTCTTCCCAAGCGAAGACGCGTCGACGGCGGCGGAAAACGGCGGCAAAGCGTACCAATTCTCTCTCCCCTTGACTCCATCTTCGGATTCTGCGTCGCGCGCCGCCGACGCTGAGTGAGAGAAATGTTGCGTGATGGAGAAGAACGGCGGCGATGCGGCGGCGGCGGAGGAGCGACGGCACCGGAGGAGAAGGAGCCGGCGGCCGGCGATTTGAGCTCCGGCCATTGCGGAGTTGACTAGGTCAATGTGTGGGAGAGTGTTGAGGTTTATGTGTAGGCTGGGCCGAAGAGTGATTTTGGGCCTTGATGATCAGATGACAGGCCCAAGTTTGAGGATCTGAACTTTGGTGAGAGCCCAACCAATCAAAGATGCATTTGCAGTAGGTCGAGCAATACATGCCTAAAAAATGATTAAACCTACCAAGAAGTTGGTGCAAATGACCTGAAGCTTGATTCCTGTCAAATAAGTCTCTACTAGTTCCATGATAAAAGCTGCATTCAATATCACTAACATTTGAATCATTGTTAAGATCACTAACATGAATTAACGTCGCATTTAATATATAATCCTGCTACTTATAATACCAACATTAAATAAATCTTCCCTCGAGCAATCTAATACTATGACAATTAACTGGATTCAAACCCAAATTACCTCTTATAAATTCAATCTTTTGATCATTCAAGTCTTACAACATACTCCAAGCAAAATTCAAGAGATGGAGCAAGCCATGAGGATCCTCTTTGTCCTAATGTGTCTGTGCTTTGTGCAATGCAAGCCGTTAATCCCGATAACACAAACCTGCAACAAGACCAGTTATCCTAAGCTATGCAACTCAATATTGACAGGTTCTCGCATCACGGATGTCAAACAGCTAGCACAAGCCGTGATTGCCAAGGACTTAGCGGTCTCCAAAAGCGCTTTCTATAAAGCAAAAGACTTGTTTCACGGAGCTGGTGATCGAGGATCATACGAGAGGTACGCGACCTGCATGGAACAGTACGATGCTGCAGTATCTACTCATCTTCCTGCAGCAGTCAAGAACTTAGCATCTGCTAACTATAATTCGACGATCGGGGAGACGCAAAGTGTGGCTACTGCTTCTCAGGTTTGCCAACAACAGTTCGAAGATGGCGACCCAACTCCGATTGCTAATTACAATAAGCAAGTGTATGATCTGTCTATGCTGGCTGTAGAAATAATCAAAATGTTGGAGTGATCTTTAACTTGTGCCCCTTTCGAGATTTGTTGATTCGGATTCGATCATGTGGCTAAAACTTGTCTTCAATAGAATGATATGTTAATTAATTTATCGAGTGACTTATAAGCACATGAAATCAAGAACATATAGATGTGCTTGAAAATGAAAATGAATAGTAGATTTAATCCGAAGCCACCCCATATTATCGAAAAGGTTGTTCAATGTTAATTTACACTTTCTGGATCATAATCGAATCAACACTCGTATGCTCTCTCCGTCCTAAAATAGATAGGACAGTTTGACCATATACGTTTATCAATGAGAAACTTTGATTTGGATCACGGGATGATCATATATCATTTTTCACGTATAAAGGAATAGCTTTGCCTATGTTTTGTGATCGATCACATGGCGTCCAAGAATATCGCCATACTGACAAAGGAATAGCTTCACTCGTAGCCATATGTATGTGTGACAAAGGCCAAACTGAGAAAGAACAACAATTTATAGCCATAGAACTTTAGCACAATAATATTATCGAAGAGGATACAAACAAATACTCTTCCGCAACATGCCAATGCGTTTTGACAGAGATCGTGCTCTAATCATCCAAAAGAAAATTGAATTAATCTACAGAGTAAGCCAAAGTTTTTAGAACAAAACTAAGATGGATTAAGTTTAACATGTCAAGACAATCGAAATCCCAATACTTGATAAGCATTGGCCTATTCATTCAAATTCATTCAAAGCACACCACTTCCTGTTTTGCCTTCATTTCCCAACTTATAGCTACATCAATGGAGCTAGCCACAGAACAGATCCATATACTTGTGGTATCTTTCACGGCACAAGGCCACATCAATCCAATGCTTAGGCTCGCGAAACGCCTCCAATCCAAGGGCGGCATCCGTGTATCTTTAGCCACCACTGAACTCGCCATTATCACAGTGCATGCTCAAGCACTCCACCACTGAACTCGCGAAACGCCTCCAATCCAAGTGCATGCTCAAGCACTCCACCACTATCACAGCCACCGAGGAGAACTCCACGACCGCCTTATCCATCTCTGGCGTCGACATCCTGTTCTTCTCCGATGGCATGAGCCTCGACTATGACCGAAGAGCAGACATGGAAACCTACATGAACACGATGGCCGAATTCGGACCCATAAACTTATCCAACCTCATCAAAGACCTTTATCAAAATGGTTTTCCCAAATTCTCCCACATGATCATCAACCCATTTGTTCCGTGGCAACGAGCGTGGCCGAGGAACTCGAAATCCCTTATTCCCTGCTCTGGATTCAGCCTTGTTCTCTGTTCTCAATCTATTACCACTTCCTCAACAAGTTAGCCGATTTTCCCACCTTGGAAAACCCTGAAACCAGCGTTCAGTTGCCGGGGCTTCCTTTCTTGAGCTCCAGCGATCTCCCCTCCCTGGTCCTTCCATCCAATCCGTTTCCCAGCATAACCAAATGCCACGTCGAAATCTTCAAGAACATGAACTATTTCAAATATGTTTTCGCCAACTCCTTCTATGAGCTCGAGAAAGATGCCATTGATGCACTCTCGAGCCACGTCCCTATCAAACCACTCGGCCCATTGATCCCATTGACCCTTCTCGGCCATGACAAGTCCTTAGACGTGGGGATCGATATGTGGAAACCAGACGACGCCTGCCTCCAATGGCTCGATCAAAGACCCGTAAACTCAGTCCTCTACATCGCATTTGGAAGCCTAGCAGTGCTTACAAAGCCACAAATGGAAAACATTGCCACTGCAATGAGAAACTGCACCAACATGGGTTTCATCTAAGTGGCCAAGCCACCAGACTTTCCCTCCCCCAATGGCTCAGGAGTCGTGTCCGAGGGGTTCGAAAAGGAAACCAAAGAGAGAGGAATGGTGGTGCCATGGTGCAACCAGGGTTTGGTATTGTCTCACAGATCAGTTTCTTGTTTTCTTAGTCATTGTGGATGGAACTCATTGTTAGAGGCGGTGAGTGCTGGTGTGCCTATGATTGGGTTCCCTCAATGGAGTGATCAGCCAACTAATGCTAGGATGCTGAGTGATCTTTGGAGGGTTGGGGTTAGGGTCTGGCCAGGGGAGAATGGCGTGGTTGGGAGTGAGCAGATTGAGAAGTGTGTCCAGGAGGTTGTGTCGGGTCCGAGGGTGCCGGAGTACAGAGCGAAGGCCGCGGAGTGGAAGCGGGTCGCTAGGGACGCAGTGGTGGACGGTGGTTCGTCGGACCAGGTTATTGAGGTATTCATCAACGATGTGGTTAAATCGTCGAAATCTATATCGTCTTGAGTAAAACTTGAATTTCCTTCACAAGGGTTAACCTATGGTTACCTAGTACTACAACATTGTCATAATTAAAGGATGGTCTTGGGAACAAATAGATAATACGATGTGTATTTCGTTAGACTTCGTTGCTTAATATCGTGAGCAGTCTTTGTCTTTCCTTATAAAAGAACGGATTTATGGCCTAATCGATAAATCTCTATCACTCAACTTAACCTTCATCCTAAACCATTTCGGCAATAGTTGCAGAAACTATAATGATAAATCCGGTGCACCAAACAACGATCCATCCTCATTTAGCACAAAAAAACATCCGTACATTTCTATCATGGCCGCAGCTTCTATAGAAAGCGACTAGTAGTACTATATATAAACATTAGGAGTTGGATGCATTAGAATTTACCTCATGGGGATTGACGAGCAGCTGGATATGATTTTTAGGTACAACACATGAGTTCATTTTTTCAACAAATTCAGAAGTTTGTCTCCTCAACTATTCTAAATATCAGTAACCACTTTTATCTTTCATTTTCTGGTCAAGGAAACAAAATTTAGTTGCAGGCAATATACTCCCGAAGGAGATCATGACTCCCACTATCATAGCACGCTAGATACATAACTGTATTCAAACACATTGTACTCTTGGACCGTTCAAGCGGAATTCCAAGCTAGAACTATGTCACGGACTTTTTTTCTAGACCGTACGACACTTAATAAACTTTGTCTCGAGTATGCTAAGTCAGTCTAATTCTCTAATATTCTCAAGTGTTTGCACTCACAAGGAAGCTTGATTGCTTTCAAACTTTGTTTTGTATTAAAAACTTGAAGATTTTGTGTGGATTTTTGGATGGTTTACAAATGAGGAATGACCACCTTATTTATAGGTCTTATCAAGAATTCTATATAATTCTATATAACTCCTAGAGTTTCCTAGAGTATTCTAAGAAAAATCTAATTTTACATGATAACTCCACATTTCGCTAGATAAATCTAAAGTGCGCAAGAGAACTTCATACTTTTTTAGAGAAATCTAAAGTCTTTCCCCACTTTAGAGAACTCTAGAGTCTTTCAATAAGGCCTCTCTTTTTCATGAGAGCCAAATTCTAAGTGATCAAGGGGTTAGCGCGGTGTGTTCAAGAACGCGCAAAATTTAGGACATGACATTCTCCCCCACCTATCCTAACGGCGTCCTCGTCATTCCCCCACTCTAAAGAACTCTAGAGTCTTTCAATAAGGCCTTTCTTTTTTATGAGAGTCAAATTGTAAGTGACCAAGGGATTAGCACGGTGTGTTCAAGAGCGCATAAAATTTTGGGCGTGACAACTAGTCCACTCGGTGAAAAATTTTTCCTGTTTGTTTCGTTATTTGATAGAAGTTCTGATCAAATACCAAGTACATACTACTAGCACGAATACCAGTCCTGCACTTATAGCATTAATGAAAGTAGTACTGGTAGGGATACAATACTGTGAGAAAGTCAGTAGATTGGGTAGATATGATCAAACAACAAGCTAGTATTCAACTGCGTCAAACTAACTGGTGCAGCTGCACACAGCACACCCAAGTTCACCATATGCTGTGTGTTTGTTGAACAGGTTTGGTCACCCCGCCGACACCGCTATTCAACGAATTAATTGAGTTCTGTATATATGGTTGCATTTGTAAATGTGAGAAACTCACGAACGTACTTGAGCATATGATGTTACCTAACGCCTTTAATAGACCATGGCCTTCTCCCAGCAACAATTTTTGATATGATATTGACATGTGTGTCTAAGAACCTGTAATTGATCAACAAAGATATGGATCAGTCGTTATACAGCTTTTCATGGCCATGCTCAAAATCATACGTACTACCAAATACACGGCGACAATGAACGCAAAATAACACTGCATGAGTATGCAAGAACTCTATCAAGTATATAACAATGTACATGTAATCCAAACAGATCATATGTCGCTTCACGGCAATTGCTATTTGACGTCTAAAAAATTGTCGCTATTGAAGGATAAAGAATGCGCAACTTTGGAAGTTCTAGTGGAAAGTATGCTGGAGTTGTGGGCAATACAAGTAACCAGAAGTCTATCCATCCATGCAGACAAAACTAGTTTTTGAAAATTCGGCAAGAAGGAATATAAAAAGATGATTTGGACGGCCAATATCAGAGCAGTAGATCAAAATGACCGTCGCTAATTTAGCGACTTGTATATCAAAATAGCTAACACAAACAAGACACAACAATCTCATCTCATATCTGTGAATAGCAACAAACGGAATTCACATTGTAAAGAACAACCAGTAAGTTGTCCATGATCTATAGCTGAGCTCCTTTATTCCTCATAGCGTGGTCTGTCGTTGCCGTCATCGAAACAGATCCGCAACTCATCGCCAGATCGCCGAGCCTCCCATCACGGTTAACATCACCACTGCAAAACAAATTAGACATTACGGTAGATAAGTAAACGACTGGAGTGAAAAGAACCTCTGTTTTGGCGCCTAGCAAATTGTGATCCTTGTCAATGAATCAATAATTCACAACCAGCCAAACAAATAACCACCACTTTTCTTCCTCTTATTTTTTGTTTTTCCTTTATCAGCCAGCTCGTATG
This sequence comes from Drosera spatulata, assembly GCA_035668315.1. Lineage (NCBI taxonomy): Eukaryota > Viridiplantae > Streptophyta > Magnoliopsida > Caryophyllales > Droseraceae > Drosera > Drosera spatulata. The sequence goes on along the minus strand of JAOVYX010014940.1, from coordinate 13,358 downwards.
CACGCACGTCATCGACCCCAAAGTGATTGGAGCAAAATAAGAGACACAAAGGCACGAAACACGGAGATGAGAAATGTGCGATGATCACGAACTCTCTTTCTATGATTAGAAAACAAATTTCCGTGGTTGCTGGTTTCTTGAACTCTACGAGGAAAAGTACAAAGATTAGATAGAAAGTGTATTGATATATTGTTGATTTTGTGATGGGCAATGTGGCCGGGATGGTCTAGAAGATCTCTAGTTAATGTGTCTCATGGTAGGATTACAGTAGCTCAATAATTTTCTGTTTATCTTGTAGGTAAATTGAAAAAGTTATCCGTTTACAACGTACTGACTGCTGTAGACACTTCTTGGGTGCGGAAAAAACTTCACTAATCGTTTAGTAACCCGACAAATGAAACCCACCGAGTGCTAAGAACCAAAACTGACAATACATTTGACCGTGGAGTTTGATGCAAGGTATCTGCCGTTGCTGTAACCCTGATGCCCCCTCAGGTGAAAGGAAGCATCAATGGTCATGAATCATCTCAAAATAGTTCAAGGTTGGATGCTTTCAATTTACTTGTCGATTTTAGGTGAATTGCACGATACAAGACGGGACACCTATACGCAGTGTAAATAGCATTGAGAAAGAAGTAAAATTGAATAATTGGGGTGATATTGTATAATCATGCAGTAATTAAACAAGTCCACCTAGGTTTTCTCATCCCCAATAGCAAGAAGCTTAGATGGATAACGAACGACTTACAGCATTACTACCTACCGTGATTTTCCTCTCTACGAGCATTGATAACATAAGTTGCAAGGTACGATGATATCATAAGTCGCAACACACCATACTTTCGTACTGGAGTATTTGTTTCTTTAGAGTCAACTGGATGATATCATATATTGTTCCATGATGGAAAAAGTTACACTTACCCTTGTTCGTGTAAAAAATGTTGAGAACTGAATCGATTAATCGGATGATGCTGTGTGAGCATTCCTCAAGCAATAAACTAACAGGCCCACCTAGATTTTCTCAAATCGCAATATCAAGAAGCTTTAGTGGATAACCAAAGACTTGCCAAACATAAGCAAGAAGCTTTGAATGCGCATCCATGCCATGTTACATTCCCAAACGTATCCCACTTGAATTTGCATCGTATAAGTATTAAGCTTAAACAAGTATTCCTGTCTCCATCGCCTCAACGACTCAATCTCCATGACCAAATCCATAATGCATGTCTATCTCAACTGGCAACTGTATTTCCATCGAACAAATATACTTAGGTGATCGATAAGTCTCTGCACAAGTTTTTAGACGACTCGAACTAAAAGCATTGTTAACTTTAGACATAATTATACTAGTTCTTGCCTTCTTGGTATATCTAGGGTGGTATTAACCCAGTCATACTACTTGACTCAGCTGCGTTTTGTAAATTGGTCCTCTCGTCCAGCTCTCTCGGCTGCAAGTTTCTACCCAACTTTCTAAGCTCTCACCATTCCAAAAGAGTTAGCTAACAAGCCGCAAACACCAAACAGTCACTCTCTCACTTCACCATCAAACCAAACCAAACCAAACCAAACCAAACACTCCCATATAAAAAACCTCAACTGCCCACTTCCTCTCCTCAACTCACAAACTAAAGCAAGCATTGCTCCTAAGACACACCTCACATATGCAATGGGATCCGAGACACCATTGGTTCACGTCTTCCTAGTCTCCTTCCCAGGACAAGGCCACGTAAACCCGCTCCTCCGCCTCGGAAAGCGCCTCGCCGCCAAGGGCCTCCTCGTCACCTTCGCCACCACCGAGAACTTCGGCTCAGCCATCAAGAAGGCGAGTGACGCCATCACTGATCAGCTGACACCGGTTGGTGACGGCTTCATTCGCTTTGAGTTTATTGACGATGAGGTTGAGGATGGCGACCCTTGTCGCAATGACCTTGATCAGTACCTTGTCCAGCTGGACCAGGTTGGCCGCAGGAGGCTCCCGCAGATGCTGAGCCGCCTAGCGGCTGAGGGTCGCCCTGTTTCGTGCCTCATCAACAACCCGTTTATCCCATGGGTTTGCGACGTGGCGGAGGAGCTGGGGTTGCCTAGTGCCATGTTGTGGGTACAGTCCGCTGCATGCTTCTTGTCATACTATTACTACTACCACGGCCTCGTCCCGTTCCCAACAGAGACGGAACCATATATCGACGTGCAGATCCCGACACTGCCTCTTCTCAAGTGGGACGAGATCCCGTCGTTCCTTCACCCTACAACGCCGTATCCTTTCCTTAGGAGGGCGATCATGGGACAGTACAAGAACCTGTCCAAGCCATACTGTGTCCTCATGGACACATATCAGGAGCTCGAGCACGAGATCATCGAGTACACCTCGAACCTGTGCCCGATCAAGCCTGTCGGCCCACTGTTCAAGAACCCCAAGGCTCAGGATTCCGCAGTTCGAGGAGACCAGCTCAAGGCTGATGGCAACTGCATCTCTTGGCTGGACACGCAGCCTGCAGGCTCAGTGGTATACATTTCCTTCGGCACCGTGGTGTACCTCAAGCAAGCTCAGATCAACGAGATTGCACACGGGATCCTAGCTGCTGGTGTGTCGTTCCTATGGGTGATGAAGCCACCGGGGATATCCAACGCTGACGCGACCCCTCATACCCTACCAGAAGGGTTCCTGGAGAAGATCGGTAACAAGGGGAAGATCGTACATTACAGCCCTCAGGAACAGGTGCTGGCTCACCCTGCGGTAGCATGTTTCGTGACACACTGCGGGTGGAACTCGACTATGGAGTCACTCACGTCGGGAATGCCGGTTGTGGCGTTCCCGCAGTGGGGTGACCAGGTGACTGACGCCAAGTTCCTGGTGGACGTGTTCGGGACTGGTGTGAGGATGTGTAGAGGCGAGCACGAGGACAGGATCGTTCCTAGGGACGAGGTGGAGAGCTGCCTGAGGGAGGCAACGACGGGGCCTAAGGCCGAGGAGAGGAAGAAGAACGCGCTGAAGTGGAAGAAGGCGGCTGAGGATGCCGTGGCTGATGGCGGGTCATCGGACAGGAACATTCAGGCATTTGTCGATGAGGTGCAGAGGAGGAGTCTGGAGATTGCCACGGCGGCAGCAGGGAACAAGAAGTCCGGTGAGAATGCCACAATGGTGGCTAACACATTGTTGTGAATTAACAGCGAAACAGGGGTTGAAAATTAGATGAAGCAAAGTATAGGGAAATTTCGAATAATTCTGAGAAAGTTTATGTATTAATTTATTATTAGTAATTAATAGTGAAAGATGAGTTTTGCATAAATTAGATAATTTTGTCAGCGCCTGAATAATTGGGATATGCCAGACTTGTGGAATTGGAGGCATCTACTCCTGTCAATTTCAATCTTCTGTCTTAATTAATTTTCTTAGGATTACTATTATTATTTCGACATTTTGGTCTTCATTGAACATTGTAGCATATGGTTCTGAGGTTCTCCCTTATCAGGGAGAGCCTCAAGATAGAAAGATATAAGGCATCTATGATAACTCGGAAAAATTAGTAACTAGACGCCGTTATCTTCTGGTCGAACATGCTATACTGTATAACCCAGAAGTTTACCTAATCAACCCAAAACATGAACTTATGTCTTCTCATGTCGCCTTATGAGCTTATGGTATGTGAAGTAGCATAAACACGCCCAAGTATCAAACCAGATATCTACTTGCACAGAACAAATCCTGAATAAGAAACCAGAAATCTAGCAGAGCAAGGAACATACCAGATACACAGTTGCTTCCGTGATCCCGAGTAGAATTGGATCTGTTTCTACATGAGAGCAAGCAGCAATTTGTCTTCCTGTATGCTTCTTTCAAAACCATTGATGCAAGGATTCCAGAAAGCCTATTCAGCAAAAAAAAAAGGAATAATTGAAAAAGAACTCATCAGTGCCCACTCTCTGGAATAGCAGGATCAAGTTTTAAGGGAATTCTTCCACCAAGTTAAATTCTCCGGCTGGAATCGAGCTTCATCGATCTCGATTCCCTCCAGTATTACTTCAACTACGTACATCAGCAGAAAGAGATGACATATCCAAAATCAGTGAGGAGAATATAAGATGATTAATGTATGATGACGTATCTATATATATATTCTTATTTTTTAGTACTACATGAATTTTAATCCGATTCTTAAAGATGATTAAACTTCAATATCTATAATTCGAACAACACACTCTGCTCAGTGGAACGAAAAGGCCAGCACATACATGCTAAGTTCAAACACCTCTGTGCATATGTGGTGGGTATAATACAGGAAATCCTGGTTCACTACAGATACACAGAACTGCCTCGCTGTTGGACCTTTTCCTAAAATAACATGTTTTCCCGGTAAGGGTTCGTTTCTTCATTTGTTACAGCCCGCTTTCACTTGCAATTACCGTCTTTGTGCCCCGGGGTACAAATACCGAACTTTCATATTATAATATCAGCCGATTATGCAACTCCGTAAATGCAGATCCTCAGATCCTAACTTACTTCAAAGCTAGAGAAGGGCAAAGCAAAAGAAGGAACTGAACCACTCTCATCTAGCGTAGAATGGGAGAAATGAGTGCATTCAAGCATGCACTCTCATGCTATCATCATACGGACAACTACATGTAACGATACAAGGACACTGGTCCCTAGCAAGTTCGCTCTCGTCTCTCTACACAAAAACTACTTATCATCATCATCCATGACAGACGAGAAAGATGAGAGGGATGGGCAGATTTCACTGGCCTTTCAATTTTCATCCTCTTCATGTCCTCGAAAGAAAGAAAGCATTGTTGCTCCAGCACTCAAAAGGTCTAGAAGATTCATAATCGGACAAGGGAGTAACTTGTAAAGTACAGATCAATAGTTAGCACTTAGCAGGACAAAACCAACACATCTAGTAAAACTAAAAAAGAATATCTACTTCGGCCTGCACACCTTTCCAACATCATTAGTCCTATGAGATCTTATACCACTTCACAGCCTAAGCCTTATTCTCCACGAGATCATTTTACGACATTTCCCATTATTGTTGAAAGGTTTCATGTTGAAGTAAAAAAAACCAAAAAAAAAAAAAACCTTATAAGCTGCTAATTGGTTTGACAAAGAACTCCAAAGTCGAAATAGAATGAAAGGATGGAGAGAAAGGGAGGACTCGCGCAATGCTGACTGGGTGAAAATATAATACAGCAGAACAGGGATGCGACATGGGTGCTTTGGTTTGGAAGCTCTCAAGGGGACACCGTAGAGAGAAGAGACATTGGAGAGGAAGGATACCAGTCCTAACAAACATGTTTTTGCAGTGCAACGCAGAAACCCATGCACTGAATTGATAAGTACTTGCAAGCAAATTTGTCACAGGAATAATATATTAATATGTTAAACTAATGAAAAAGCAAGCCAGCAACCACATCCCGCAAAGTAGCCTTTGAAGTTTAAGTTCATTGATACACATTGGAAGGATCATCTGATAACGTAACCGATCATCTGATTATGTGCTATATATCATATATCATATATCATATTATACGGGAATCGAGATTTAAGGAACACTACAACAAATATAATAACAAACTAAACGTAATCGAACAAGTCCGTTATCGTCGACGATATCGTATAGTGGATCCTTCGAGATCGGGTTCTTTGATTTTACGAGCGTTCAAAACGGACTTGACTGGACCAGGCATTAAATCTAGCTAATAAGAGAACAAGTGTAGTTCTCTTCGTATGCGCAACGACAAGAAGTCGCGAGCCAGAACATCAGCCAATTGGGTATAAGGCTGCCCTCTGCAGGGGATCTTCGGCAAATAAGTGAGGGTTTAGCAAACCGAAGTACACGCAAGAAACGTAGTGATTTTGAACCGTGAACTCAAATTATGCGTAGTATTTATGAAAAACAAAAACACTTTCACAAAAGACAACAGATTTTCAAATGATTTCGATGAATGATATGTGACTGAGAACTTGACCCAGATCAATGTCCATGTTTCAAAAATTCTCTCTTCATATTTTGTCCTCATTGAGTTCTATTATATATGTCGGGACACGAACTTGCGATGGTTAAGTAAGTAAAAGATTATAAAAGATGACAAAAATGTATATGTTATTAATACGTGTATTGTTTGATATGACGCCCATATTTTTCTGTGGTTACTAGAAAATGTTTTACAGATACTCATCGATCGTCATAGTCGGGGGAATACTCTACAAATCAAATGCATATACTTTTGGTTGTTGAGCTTTTAACTCACGGTTATGTGTTTTATTTGCATATCCATCACAGGACGATACTGAAACACTAGCGTGAGATTCTATGCATATAGTTATTTACCTCGTTGTTCAATATATATTAAATACTCCATGAAATAATTTGGTTGGAAATCATTTGTAGACATTTGAACAATGTAATATAATTGAGTTTGTATAATATCATCTGGGTTTATAATGATAATGATTTGGTATCTTTCCTTAACTTCTATACCTACAAATCCGTTTGGATTGGTTGGCCTTGTCATGGACTGGATCTATGACGACATAACGTCACGTGCCGGACATGCCGGATTTCGCGACATTACACTGAGATACAAAGATTGTTGTTACAAAGGCTATTTATAGACCTATAAAATAACTCTAATTTTCTAAATTCTGATTGATCCAAATAAGATATGATTTAAACAAATTAAATCTAATTTCACGGAATCCACGAAGCACGGGTCGTGCCACCATCGCACGGACCATGCTCAAGACTCCAAACCACCATCGCGCACGACCATGTCTACCGTGCACGGGCCGTGCGTGACTCCTCGATCACTTTCTTCGAAAAACAGAATCAGGACCACCTTTTTAACACGTTGCATGTCAACAACTCATTCATCAAACCAGGACAAGCGCAGATAAATCAAGCAAACCGATCCTTAGAATTCATCACCATTCTTTACCTCCCTGCCTGAAGCACCAAATGAAGAAAAACAATAGAAGCTCACAAGCGTTCCAAAAGCAAGTATCCTGAACTAAAGTCTAAAACTAAAAGCCCAAAAAGGAGAAACCTCAAGTTGCCTTGTGTTTCAAAGCAAGTGTTCTGTTGTGAAAGGAAGCGAGAATACCTAACAATAGCGTACCAATATGACAATAACAACCATCAATCCCTGAACTAAGTAAATTTCATTTCCCAGTCTTTAGCTTCAAATTATCCCTATTTTCTTAAAACTCACTTCTGTTGGTTTCAATTTTACCACCAGCATCAATCACCCTTTTGACTCCTCTTCTCCCATGTCGCAACTGCATCAAGGTATACTTTTCCACTCGATGCAATATCACACCCTTCACTTAATATTTTCCAAACGTTAATCCAACAAAATGTTCAACCTCGAGTGTGGCTTCATTTGATCTTTTCCACTGAAAAACCAAAGAGGAGACCTATTATATCTAGACAGGAGATCATAGATACGAATCGAATCTCTCCACACTACAAGCGACTTTGTACTCATAAAAGTCGACTTCGGTTTCAAAGTCGATACAACCATGAACACACCGTTTTGAAGCAGAACCGAAGATCCTGACCAAAGTCCCAAATCTTCGAAACCAAAATAGACACACGCCCAAAACCTAGCCCATCACCATCCAACTATCAGAACCTGAAAAGAAGTCCAAAACCCTACAGCTGGCGTCCCTAATCTCAATCACAATCATCAGTGGGGATCTGTTTCCTCGACAGATTCACCGCACCTCAATTTCAACAAATGAACGACTAATTGCAATTGAACATAGAACAATGGATACAAGAAGATAAAGCAATTGGGAATGCGTATCATGTTTTCAAATGTAGCCACAGAGACAAACGACCTCTTCGTGGACGCCAATTAGGGCAGACATTATCGGCGAATGAATCCCTAAGCGAGAGCAGCAGCGCCGCCGTCATCTTCCTCTCGTCCGCCGCGCAACGAAGAGGAAGCCAGTGTGGACAGACAGAGAAAATGCGAGTGCCAGAGAGATGAATATGAATGATAGATGGCGCTGGAAAAAGGATAGAGTGAAAGGAAGGAACGTGAGAAAAAAGGAGAAGCATTTTTCTACCCACATAGACGATTAAGGAAGAGAGGGGAGAGGAGCAGGGTGAAAAAACCCGGCTATGGGCTCTCCGCTCCATACTTACCTGGACGGGGTCGATGCGCGGCCAATAAGGCGCATGGACTAGGTCGGTGGCCTCTATTGTACTCAGGAGATGCACCTAACATCTCCTCAAGTGGGAGAGTGTACGTCATAATTTGTGGCAATGGGGTCAGCGTCCGCGGCCCTGTCAGACCCAGTCGCATAGAACTTAAATTAGTTTGTCCGTATGTTAACCATGTTGTCACTTCTGGTTCATGGATGAAGCCATGGTCATTAATGTTCATTGTTTAACTCGAGGAATCTATTGAGAACAAGTTCTCTACAAATATATGACCGGGGAGTAAATACTGAAAGTGTTATCTTATTCATTCATATTAATGTTCATTGTTTAACTCGAGGAATCTATTGAGAACAAGTTCTCTACAAATATATGACCGGGGAGTAAATACT